>JABFPJ010000604.1:0-36892 GCA_022817425.1 Gryon sp. ZL-2020 | reverse complement strand
TGATATATATATATTTTTTTTCTTTTCATAATTAATGTAAAGAACTTATTGTATTGTAGTGAAGAAAACAAGAAATGTTTACTAAAGCTAAAAAGCATGATAAATAATGTTAAAATTTTGTACCAGATAAAATACACTTTTTGCTGGTGTAAAACAAATATATACACTGTGAAAAGAGAATCGCAAAGACGCGCATCCAATGCAGCATTCGTGCGCATCGAAGTTTACCATGAAGTAAAAACACCATTTACTAACTCGTTAAACCATTCATTTTCCAAATATATTCATTTCTGATTACATCATTCCCACAACTTTACCATCAAAATTACTTTAAAATCATTTAAATCCAATGGTTTTTTAATTAATTATTTAATTTGAATATATTTAAATGTTTTATTTGCATTTTAGAAAACAATATTTTATTATTTTCTTTCTTTATATTTAAGTATGTTAAAAGTAACATCAATCCAATTCAATAAAAAAATTTTTAAAAAAGGCTTTGGGGAATAAAAGAATAAATTCGATTGCAGACCGAAGGTGAGAACATAAGTAAACTGGAAAAGGCTGACATTTTGGAGTTAACAGTTCGCCATTTACAACGATTGCAAGCGTCAAGGCCTTCCGGTCTGTCAACTTCCGGTACAACAAATGATGATGTTTCCGCCGAAAGTCGATGGCAATCAGGGTTTGGCCATTGTGCCGCTGAGGCTTGCAGATTTCTTTCTGCATTGCCAGGTGAAGCTGCCGAAAGACTTGCAAAACACCTCGCTTCCGGTCTCAAAATGCCAATACGACCAACAAACACTGTAATCCATTCATTTATATCGTTTTATAACAAAAATATTCGTTAAAAACAAATATTTAAATCTTAACATTAATTAAAAGTTATTAAGATAATGTCTAGTAATACTTGAATGTATTTTAGGTATCGACTAAAACAGATCCAACATCAAATATCGTATCCAATTTAGAACTAACAGCAAACGCCATTACATCCAGATCGGAGTCAGTTTCTCCAATCAGCAACAACAGTGTTGGCGAAACACTGTCTCAACATGCAAGAGATATCTCAAAATCGATGTCTCAAGCATGTGCGATACCTAGGAAAGATAACTGTGTTTCGTTGACAGAGCAAAAGTTCGCCACTATGAAAACAACTGTAAAACTACAACAACCAAACAGCCCTTCTTCAACTTCAAATTGTACACCTAACTTTAAAGATGATAATTATGCATGTGGATTAGATGAGGAAGAAGAAATTGACGTTGAAAAAATTGACGAGAGAGAAAACAGTGACCCCATGTGGCGACCATGGTAAAATGTTAAATGATAAAATTTGTAATCCATAAGAGAATTAGATTTCGGTCATTACATTGGGCACGAATTCATCAAATGTTAGTGTGATATCCGCAAAAATGGTTGACTTCTTTATGAATGTTGGATATGGATATGGAAAGCGTGTTGGGTGAAATATGTTTTACTGCGATAGTTTATTTGCATTTATAATTTAATATTTTATATATACTATACGAACTGAATGATAGTTATTAATTATATATATTTTAGAATGTTCTTACTTTATTATAAAAGAATATATATGTTTCGTATATATATATGATGATAAATTTTATCAAAGACTCTATAAAATCAATCAGTTACACAATATGCATATATAAACAATTTTTGAGGTGATAAATTGTGATAAACTAACTATTTTCTCAAAAGAATAGTTTTTATATTTAATAATAAGAATTTTGTGTTTCTTTAATTTCTACATTTTATTGAACTAAATTATAATCAAAGTAAAATATGATTAAATGAGAAAATTATTTACGTATTAAATATTACTTTTTGTAAATTATTTTACAACTATAAATTAAGATGAATGATTTCATATACTATCATAATTTCACTTTTTATATCAAAATGCAAAATATTTACATATCATTACATAATGTATGAGATATAACATATCTATTGCAATTTTGTAATTAAGTTTACTATATTTGAATGTATGAGAATATATAATAACTGAAGTATCATTAATATGTGATAAGTCTGTGATAATATAAGATAGTTATTTTGAAGTTTCCAAATAATGCAATTTATTATAAAGTTCTCTTCTTCTTCATTTAAACACTTTTATGTTCAACAAAACTACGCTAGAAATAAGTATTTATTATTTCATAAATATACTTTCGCACAATTCCATAAGGATATACTTACTTTTGATACATGAATGATTTATAGTTATTATAATTCAATAAATATGTTTGATAAATGAATTTATGTAATAACTAAATATTCATATATAAACAATAAAGATATACAAGTAAGTTAAAAATATATTTATAGACTTTTTAATTTTTTACTAATAGTAGATTAATATAATACTCTCAAGAATATACGGTTGCTTGTTCAAGGGGCACTTTGAAAACTGATATATGAATATATTAAGTAATATCAACTTGAAAGTTTATTAAATATATAAACAAAAAATCTTTAACTTCATTTACAAAAAATGATTTATGAAAATGATCATTCATTATTTATAGGTATAAATTGTACTTCCATCTTTTGTACAGGTCTGTAAACTAAATCCAACATTCTGTCTAATTCGGTGTGTTTAATCGTTGTTTTTACATGAAAATGTTTAAGAATATTTGCACAAAATACTTTCAACTCCATCATAGCAAATTTCTTTCCTGAAAAAGTTAATAACATAAATAACACAATAGATGTTTTAATAATTACTATTAAATTGAACAAAAGTGAAAAATATAACAACCTATACAGTTTCTGAGTCCACCACTAAACGGTATGTAACAAAATGGATGTCGATTAACAATACGCTCGGGTATGAATCTGTCTGGATCAAATTTATCAGGTTCAGTCCAATAATTGGCATCTCTATGTATAGCAAAAATTAAGATAGAAATAGGTGTACCAGCAGGTATTAAATAGTTTTCTGGAAACAATTTTTTTGGTTGACTTAGATTCAAAATTAATTAAATTGATTAAAAGACCTAAAAGTGTTATTAATTCTATACTTAATTTTAAATCTTCCTCAATATCGCGATTAATTACTGGTACACTTGGAAATAAGCGCAAGGATTCTTTGATACATTGCTCAAGATAAGTTAGTTTATTGAGCATATTCATGTTAATGGTTTCATCATTCGATTGCCAAATTCTATTGACTTCTGCTCTTGCTTTCTCCTAGAACAAAATATAATAAATATTTATTATTTAATAAATTTAATTAAATAATATTAATAAAAGTAATAAAATATACCTGCACATGGTTATGTTCTGCTAATAACTGAATGATATAACAAAGTCCCATAGCAGAAGTATCATGGCCCTTAAATTAAAAGTTTATTTTTTTAAGTTACTTTGCAATTTCGTATGTCGTACACTAGTACACGCAAAAAAATAAATGGTCGACACAACAAATACGATGGTAAATTTTACCAAAAAGTGATAACATTTACCACTTTTGCGGTAAAATGTACTACAAAATGGTAGATCTTACTATCGTATTTGTTGTATCTACCATTTAATTTTTTGCGTGTATAATTTCAATTTATTATACTTGTACCTCAAATACGAAAGTATCAACTTCTTCTCTGATTCCTTCTTCATCAATCAAGCCTTCTTGTTGAGCGGCTATCAATAAATCTAACATAGCCATTCTTTCTATAAAAATAACATTTTAATAAAATGAAACAATATGAAAAATATTTATCTAAATTATTATACCTACTTTTAATATTTATTTCATCAATATTATTATCTGACGAAGAAAAATTGCTTAAATACTTATAACCAGTTTTTCTATGGAATTCAGTTCTTTCTTGAATTATCTATAATATAAATTAAACTTTACTCAAATATAAGTAAATTTCTTGTCACATTTAAAAAATCACTGTTTAACATTACAATTAATCGAGATATAATTAATGTATAATATAATTATACTTTTTTTGTTAATCCATGTAACACTTTTAGATGTCTTTTCATTTCCCTTCCCATGGCAGTAAAATTAGAAAATATGAAGTCATTTGCGAACCATGGGCGTAAAAATCTGTTAATTTTAGTAAAAATCAATTAATTACAGGATATAATTTATTTTTCATTTTATAAAATATATTTTACCGATAAACTGTAATTCTTCCGAAAAATAAAATAGCTTCTCTGTACTGATTTATTTCTTCTGGATCTAAAGAATCTAATGACACGCCCATAGCAGCTTCTAAAACAAACAAAGTATCTTATTGATGTAATATACAACTGATGTTAATTCTATTTTATTATTATATTATTCAATTTACCGCATATTGCATTAAGTGTATGATTAGTCCAGAATGGAATCAGTTCAATCGTAGTTTCCTTTGCATGTTTTAAAGATTCGACAATTTTAGCTCCGTGATCATTCAATATTTGCAAATATTGATTTAAAACATGAAAATGAAATGCAGATGTCAACATTTTTCGACGTACCTGCCATTTCGAGTCTGAAAAATGTTCATTCATTTTTGTTTAATAATAAAATACGAAAATAACGTAAAAAAAATAATTAACAATCAATTTTTATAAAATGTGGACTCCAAATACCTGTACTGAGCAAAAGTCCAGTTTTTAGCCATGGTTTTATAAAATTGTAGACTTTTCCTTTTTTTATGTGTTTTGTGCTTGACAATATTATCTATATTTCACAAATCATAAATGATATTTACAAACAAAATATATATAACGTTACAATAAATTAAAAGTAAACTATAAATGTAAACATTCTTACGAAAAAATGATTAATTATTAAATTTTAGTATTATATTATAATTCACAATTACTTCTGCATCTTCTGGATTACATATATTTATAGTCGCTGAATAAAAGGTCCAAAATCGATAAGTTGGATAATACAATTCAACATTTTTTTTATTCATTCGAGAGAAGTTTTCTGTAAACGTCAATCAAAATATATTTAAACATATAATAAAATAAATAAAAATTTGAAAATTAATGACTTATAAAAAAAATACTTAATAAAACGCACCAACTTTTGTGTAGAACATTGTAAATATATTTCCAAATATTGGTACTATCGGCGGTCCTGGCAATTTATTTATCAATTTTCCAGCTTCACTGTACAATCTACGATACTCACATATAAGTATAAAACTTACAATTAAAATAATTAATTCTATTAAAACCATTTTTAACCACACAACAATCTTATACTAAGTATACTCAAATTCTTAATAATAATATTTAATATCCAATGTATTTAAAATTTCGTTCAGACGCAAAAGATAACTTATCAATCTTCATGCAAGTATTAAGTCTTTAATAATAAAACCAAAAAAATAATCAATACATATTCAGTTGAACTTTGCTCTTAATGAATAATATCAATGCATAATTCTAGATTTAAATTCATATACATAGGAGGAGATGAACTGTTTTTCATCTTCTAATGTCTGTTAAGATTATAACTTTACGTAAGTGTCTATTAAATTGCAATAATATTATTTATATATAATAATCAATTATGAAACAAAATACTTTATACAATCACATAATTTTGCTGTCAAGATACACATATTTCAGAATTAAGATAAACAAATTTGTAACAAAAAACTGTAAAAAAACTTGAGTAATTTGAATTTAAAAATTAAAGAAGCGCTACTTATTGATGCGCGCGCATCAGTCATTGTGCGCGAAAATGAACGAAAGTGAGAGAGAGTGTTTATACTAGCGTCGGTAAGTCATTGGTTACGAGAGCCATGATACAGTGTTTTCCGTCTGATATTTGTATTTGTGCTAATGTGCATTAATTTATAATAATTAATAATTCAATACAGTTGACCAATGATTTCTGCAGTATTGCAGAATAACATTTTTAATCGATAACACCACGTCAAACAAACGCTTGACAATTAAATATACACACAACGAAAAACTGTCAACAAGATTTCTATGTACGACAAGACAGTTGCAGCCTTCAAACGGTGACAGTAAATGAATTATTAAAATTACGTTTACGAATTTCTTTGTATTGTGATTAAAAGCATCGTCACAATGAGCGACGAACAATCCAACGAACCAACGCAAGTAGAGGTGATAATTTTTTTATGTACATATATATATATCTATATATATATTTTTTACTGCATTAATGTCGTTTAAATTGTTCTTTTGCGTTGTTCTTATTTATTTTTATTCATAATGACGCTCTGACATTTACTAATAAAAATAAAAAAATTTGTTTTTTAAGTAAAATATTAAAAATAAACTTATTTCAAGTTTTATTGTTTAGATGTTTATGAAAGTTATTTTTTCAGATGTCAACAAATGATATCGAAAAGTTAGAAGAGGATAAATTGAAAGCCAAATATGGTAATCGATTAAATAAAATAACTGGTCATTCTGCTTTTTTGCAAAAAAGGCTGGCAAAAGGAGTAAGTTGAATTCATGTTTGTACATTTGTATAAATAAGGAAAGGCACTTTATTTTTATTCTATATATGTCATCAAAATTCAGTTCAACCGTTGGGACTACAAAGTTTTTAAGATGAATCTAAAAGTCTATAAATAGAGTTAAGAAGATGTGGAAGTGTAAAAATAAAACTGAATTTTAATCCAGTTTAGAATATATTTAATAAAATGTGTATGGCTTTATTATATTTTACTTTCTTTTGTAGCAAAAATATTTTGATTCGGGGGATTATCAAATGGCGAAACAAAAATCAACAACGAAACCGAAACCTCCTGGTGCAATTTTAGCAACTGGTGATGCCATTCCTACACCGGAGTCTGTGCCACAACGAAAAACCTCAATTATTCATCAACAGAAATTTAATACATCTAACGTTTCTTAATATTTGCAATTATTTATTTCGTACTTACTAAGTTATTTAGTATTTATTTACCGAATAATTGTCCAGTAATCTTTTTTTAGTTTTCTGCTTTTCTAAAGAAACGAAACTTTAATATCAATAATTACATTTTTTCCTTTATATCTAGTCTATATAATTAAATGTAATTAACAGTTTTATTTATTAAGAAGAAAATGCGTGTTACTGAATTTTTAATTGAACTAAGATTTGTGTGTATAAACTGTTATCGAAAACATTAACTAAATGAATGGAAACTAAACATAATTTAACCAACTGAGCAATATTTCAGTAAAATGAAATATTCTCTGAAACTTAATACAATACAAATTGAGCAATAATTTTAATAAGTTATTCATTGTAATGCTTAATTTCATAAATACTAAATGTTAAGTTGTTTTGTTAAAATATGTTCTAAATTTAAATATGTAATTTCCTGTTGAAGCATATGTTTGAATACGATATATATATATATATGTAGTTCAAAATTAAAACAAAATTTAAATATCAAATAAATGATTATATCAATATTATCATTTATAATCAATAATTATAGCTGACTCTTTAATCTTTAATCTGTAAATAGTTTATGAGGAAGACGTTGTATGATGATAATAAATTATTTAAAATATGTAAGTTTATTAATAAAGTTATTTAAAGTATTATATTTTATTATTTGTTCCGTTTATTTAGGATCTAACTTTATTCATTTGAACAAATTTAAAAATATTTCATTATATCTTTATATTTAATAAATTAATACAAATGTAAGTAAATTTTGAATGATAATTTGATGTAGTTTATAATATTTTACTATTTTTAACATAAATCTTCATTTTGGAGTTTTAAAGTTTAAATTTCATCTACTGCATATTTAAATTTGAACGAATAAAGCGCGGTTAGAGATAACCAATCGCAACAAAGCGTACCTTAAAGTCACAATGAGTCATCTAGACTGCAATAACCATAACAAATATATGAGCTTTGGACATTGTAGAGTACCTTTGATGCTCTTTAAAAGGTGACTGTAAAAACAGTTTTTTCGATCATCATTATTTTCTATTAATTTAAACAAAACTCTGAAAATGAGTGAAGAACAACCAAACAACGCCGGCGAAGTCGAGGTAATTATCGCCTCATTTCATTGTTAACAAAAATAGTACAACAACGTTTTACTATTTATGTTTTGCGCTGTATAAAAATTCGTATCATTTACGCGCGAATACCAGCTTTGAAATATTTTATAATTTATTATACAAATTATAAATATATTAATCATGTAAGACTGAATTTTTATTTTAAAAACAATCATTTGTATAAAAATAACCCCATTTTGTATTTATAAAAAGTCATATTGTGAAATTAAATTATGTTTATATTCAGCTTGTAGTGTTAGGTTATTTCTTTAAATTTGCATTTTCGTAGAAAAGTTGTGACTTAAAGGTGTTATGAATTTTAGATGTCTTCAAGTGAAATCGAAAAACTAGAAGAGGCAAAATTAAAAGCAAAATTTCCAAATGCTATTAATCGACCATTCGGAGGACATTCAATGTTTTTACAAAAACGATTAGCAAAAGGCGTAAGTTGATTACTTATTAATTATTTTTGTTTTCATTTATTATTAATCCGAAAAATTTACATTGGAAATAATTGATTTTTCATTTTAGCAAAAATACTTTGATTCGGGAGATTATCAAATGGCAAAACAAAAGTCTTCAGCGAAGCCAAAGCCACCCGATGTAGTTTTACCAATTGGAGATGCAATTCCTACGCCAGAATCAGTACCTCAGCGAAAAACGTCAATAATACAACAGAAATTTAATGCCGGAAACAATCCACCAGCACCAAATAATCCAACGGCACCAGCCGCTAATCTTCCTCAACCTTAAATTGTAAATTTCAAAAGAGTAACGCAGTATTTAGATGTACTGAAGATTTCATCATAATTGATTTAACAGATCTTAACATTCCTGAGTTCATTTCAATTAATCTTAATCAACGATCAATATTCCAGTCTACGTTAATTAGTTATTTTATATTGTTGTAACAAAAGTCTGAACTTTTTTTTATTAAGAAATTAGTTATACGGAAACTGTAATAAATAATTGTAATAAAAACTAAGATCAATCGAGCTGTTTTGTGTGCTTTGTAGTACACAAACACAGTTTGATGATGAATGATGATCGATAACGATGAAAATCAGTCGAATTTTGAAAGTCACTGTGATGAATTCAACAAACAATTTGTATAACAAGTTCGCTAAGTTTTTAATCAAATCAGACAATTTTTTATTATTTTAGAAATGAGATTCTACTTTACTTTTATTTCTTTTCTATTGATTTCATTAATCACATTTCGTACAAATAAGTGATACATGTTTAAATAAATTATTCAAAATGTCCATCAAGTAATACAATGGTAATCAATGAATAACGCAAAAGTGGAATCTAATTTCATATAATTATAGCTGTTAAGAATAATTGTAGTTGTTATAATGAAAGTCGATCATTCTCTTCCGCCCGTTTTTTTTTTTTGTTTTTTTATTTTTTAATTTGTTTTTTATACTAAAAAGTTCAATTCCCATGTGTATATATATACTTAATACCTGTGACTTCAGAAACAAAGGAGATTGTACATTAATAATAAATTATTTTCAAAGTTATTTCATTTCTTTTACTCAATTTAAAATGAAAGGTACAAAAATGTGACCAACAAGAAATTCATTTTCATTAGCATTTTTTTATTATATAACATACGTATTTACAATCTTACAATCTACGAAATTCTAAGTTTAATTCGGTAGATGTAAACAACATTCTTGGACATATTTTATTGTCATTTAAGGTGAAATATCGAGTCTACTTTATTGACAGAGATGAATTGTTTTTACGTACATAATGCTAATTTTAATGAAATATTCCAAAATCATTTCAGCCATTGATATTTCACCTTAAGTACAGAAATTCAAAATTTTAGCAAATGTTTTCAGTTTCTTTTTTTTCTCTAACTTTTGAACTAAATTAACATTTAGCCTTTTGTTCAATCATTCATAGGTCTTACACAATATTCAATTTACCTTATTGCAAAATTATTTAATTATAGTTTAGAAGATTCATTGATATAAAAGTCAATATTCGTTCATTTTTTAATCGACTATTTCTAATATTTTTGTGACTGCAAAGGCAACATAGCATCAAAAATGCTTGAAACAATCATTTATATAAGTAAACAGAAGCCAGGATACAAATCTTTGTGAAAATGACGGTTTTCAGATTAATATATTACTTATAAAAGCAATCATATTATATTATATAAATTATAATATACAATATAATATAGTATAATTGTCATGCACCAGTTAAATTAAATATCGTTCATACTTCAGCCAAATCACAAAGACTTTTGTTAACTCACAAAAAATGAATAATAATTATAATAATAAATAATATTATTATTAATCATTATTAATTATAATATTAATTGTATTCATATATAGTTTTAGTTCAACGTTTGTATAAAAATAAAAATATCGTATAAAATGGTATAAGTATGAAACTGCCAAAAGGAACAAACGCTTTGTGTTAAAGCTGATGAAATATTCATTAAAGAGTGTATTACACCTTCACCTTATAATTATTTGCATGAAAATTAATCTGCAATTTTTTTAATTCCGCTCTTTATGTACAGTTCGCAAATTTTCATTCAAACAATTACTTTTACATTATGCTAATGCTTTTTTACTGTTGTTAATATATGAATTCTCACGATTTATTATTGTGATTGCAAAAAGAATGTTATTTTGTATAATTATATTAAATGAATTTTTTGTATAATTGAAATATAAGTGAAGTTACTATATGAAATCAAGCTATAAAGAATATCATTTGGATATGTTTACATATATTTTATAAATATAGGCACTTTTGTCTTAGGAAACTTGATTTAAATGACAAAACTTAAAGTCCACTGAATTTATTTTTTTTTTTTTTTGTTCAACAAAGGAAATCAATTTTACATGTCATACAATCTTTATAAAATTATAATAAATTGCTCTAATATACGAATAATAACTAAACAATTGTTTCTACAGAATTATGTACAATTTCGAACTAAATGAAATAGTAATTTACAAACGCATTCACAAATTTGTAAAATATAACATCATAATGTTACATTTTACAATATTTATTACCCTTGGAAGATACTCATTAAAGATTGTATCACATTATTTGTCTAATACCATGAACAGTAATCAATTTAAAAAATTATCAAATATTTAATGATGTTTGTTCTTTTTTCAGCATTTTGTCATTTTAATCGTTATACATACTGTCGATTAAATCGGCATACATTTTTTGTACTACGTTTCTCTTAAGCTTCAACGTAGGTCCTAATTCTCCCGTTGGTACTGAGAAATCGTGCGGTAAAATTCGGAATTTTTGCACCTTCTGTGCATTACTTGTTGATTTTGCATTTGCTCTATTGATTGCCGCTTGAATCCCTTCGTAGACCTGTTTTAAAACAGATAAAGAAGCGTCATTACTCTTTATTATTCATCATTCTTTATCCATATTCATAATAAAGAAAATATCTTTAATATACTCACAAGTGGATCCTTTGAATTCAAAATGTCTGAAAGTGTTTTAGCTTTACTACCAATTGATCGTACCCAATCTTTAGAATCAGCAGCTAAATTATCTAACGGTTCTCCAGTATCCGGATCCATTTCAGTCTAAAAATGAATAAAATATAATAATATAAAACTATTATACTTCAAAACTGTAATTAAAATGAAACATAAATTATATGATAATTAATTACCTTAATGGTGACTAGCATAGTTAAATATTTTCTCCTATCGCCGATAAGCATAGCATTACTAAGTGCTGGTAGTTCAGAAAGTACCAATTGTTCAATTGTAATTGGCGGTATATTTTCACCACCAGCCGTGATGATCAATTCCTTTATTCTACCTGAAAAGCATATCAATCATTTTATTAAATAAAATGTATTTTGAAATACTGCAAAAGTAATTTGTCATTTGACTTCAACGTAATGCATACCTGTAATATACAAAAATCCACCCTCATCGAGCCTGCCTAAATCACCACTATGAAGCCAGCCATTCTCATCTTTTGCTTCTTTCGTTTTTTCAATTTCATATAAATAACCCATGAAAACGTGACGTCCTCCCATACAAATTTCTCCTTCTCCACTTGAATCGAGATTATCCAATTTTGTACAAAATCCTTCCATTACAGTACCAACGCTTCCCAATCTATTATAAGGAAAACAACAAACAATGTATTAATTTAAGTTAATCGATTATACTTTATCATTAAATAAAAAACAATCAATCACCGGAAGTTATTGACAAGTGTCAAAGTATGTGCTCCGCTGCACTCCGACATACCATAAGCTTCCATAATTGGTATATCTAAGCTCATAAAATATTGTTTAATATCATTTCCAAGCGGCGCAGCTGCTGAAAAGTATACTTTACATTGATCCAGGCCAAGTGCTGCTTTAACTTTGCTAAAAACAAGCCACCTTGCAAACAAATAGCCCCAACTCTTGTAATCATTGCCATTCATTTTGGCAGTATTGTGCTGAAGTCCTTGCGATTTTGCCCAGGTTGCAATCCACGTTTTAAGTTTGCCATTGTTACGGGCAACCAGTTGCATTTTTTCGTAAATCTTCTCCCACACTCTGGGTACACCCAAAAAAACTGTCGGTCGTGCGATAACTAGCGTATCCACCAGACTTCCTTTCAAGGCATTTTTGTCAGCAAAATAAACTGTTCCGGCTAATATCATTAATGCATAGATATCGACAATCTGTAAGAAAAATCATTTGTAATATTTAAAACATTTTTTTACGCAATTTACTATTTCACCTATTACTTTTCACCTTTTATTGTTTACTTTTTGCATCTTTTTTCTATATTTAACTTTTGCAATGCAAAGTGGAATTCATTTATCATTCAAGAAGATGAGATCATTATACAAAGTCCAATGTATTTGTGACACTCTTTTAATATTTCGAAATTGTATTAAAAGATGTGATATTTATGTCTAAATTTATTTTGTTATATTTATTAAAAAATTTTAGTTTCATATGTTAATTAAAACATTTATTAAAATTAAAATGTATGCAGCATTTTGTATCTAATATATACACAAAGAAATTAAAATTTATTTTAATATTGTCATTTTTGGTGATATGTTATATAGTCACTTTACCTGTGCAGCAACGTGAGACAGCGGTAAGTAACTAACTGCAGTTTCAGTTCCAGCTTCAAAACCTAATGTTGCGATAATAGCTCTTGCATCATGTAACAAATTGTCATGACTTAACATAACAGCTTTTGGATTACCCACGGTTCCAGACTAAACAAAAATACAAATTTATTTTTTAAATTTAAATTTACTATTATTATTTATATATATTTAACATAATAGTATAACAAATATTATATTAATATTATATAGAAATTATAATACAATTTATACGCACAGTATAAACTAATGTGCAGCATTCATTAATAGCTAATTTTTTAAGCACTGCGTCCAAATTATCGTCTGGTTCATTTTTGCCCATTTGTAATACATCGTTCCACTATAAATAAATAATATCAACAAATCATTAATATGCTAATACATTAAGATTCATTAAAACAATTCATAACAGTTGCATTAATTATTATTAATTATATTTTAATTTAATAAATTCTAGAAACTTACACTAAGAATATCTTTTGATTTTGGTACTCCTTCATACTGAACTATAGCTTTTAACTTCGGTAAGGAGTCTTTTATTTTCAGAATTTTTTCCAATTGCTTCTCATCCTCAAGTATCACAATATTAGCTCGACTGTTTTCTAAACAATAATGACAGGCCTCTGCAGAATTTGTCGTATAAATTCCAGCTGCGAATCCTCTGTATATTTAAAAAAATAATATACATTATAAAAAATAATATAATTTCTTAAACAAAACTAAATGTATCAAGAAATGATAAAGCGGATAATGAGTAAAATTTGTAGACTTGAAATCAAATATTATTTAAAAAAACGTGATAGCATGACCAATTCAATTAAAAACACGTGCTTTCCAAAGTTGTACGTAAATAAGTAACTCGTAATTAGTCTTATAAAGTATAATTATGTGAAAACTTATTACGTCTGTATTCAAGTTCATCGAATGTTAATTAGCCAAAAGCAATAAATAGCTTTTGTTTATATTGTCATGAATTAACGATTTCCGTTTCCGTTTGTATGTAAACTTTGTAGTATTCTTACTTTGCGGCCAATTATTATATTAGTATATTTAATTTAGTAATTTAACAGAAAATTCATTAACAAGTAAAAATAAATAGCTTTGTTGGATATGTTATGTTCGTAATGCATCGATTATTAAATTATTATCATTATAAAAAATTACCCAGCATAAATAGCAGCAAGATCAGAAATAAACCACTGTGGGCTGTTAAACCCCAAAATACAAACACTGTGATGCCTTTCCAAACCAAGTTTTAAGAAAGCTTTTGCGACGATTTTCACAGTCTCTTCGTATTGTCTGAAAAACAAAAATTATTATTATTGTCAGATGAAATGTACTTTATCATGCATAAAAATATATTGCAAAATCAATTTACGTAACATTGAACTCGTAAGATTAAAATGAAAAACACAAAGTCATAAAAATGGCAACATGAAATAAAGTGATTATACATTTTCCTCATTTAAAAATCACTGTATTCAAAACCTGTAATCGCGAGATGGATTCTTTATCGAATGAAAAATGCATATCAGTGTGTCAAATGGACGTAATCATATCTCTGAAGTTCTTTTTTACTTAACTTTGTTGATTATCATCATCCTTATTTAATAGAAGATATACGAAATTTTAATTGCATTTTTTAAGTATAAAATTTATATATCAACATAAGGCAAAATATTATTGTGAAAATGAAAATGAAAATGAAAATTAAGATAAACTTTTTACTTTCCTTCTTTGCTATCAGATGAAATTTCGTATTCCAATAAAAAATAGATTATAAATTAATATTTAAAAATAAGTAAATGAGATAGATTCTGCGTTTCTTTTGAACTAAAAATGTGTTAGACAATTACTTTCAAGCTATATACATGTCTTTTGACTTGTTCTTTTTAATTAAATGTTATCAATTGAAGAAGAAGAATTGATTACGTTAATTAATTTTAAACAATGGACAGATAAAATCAATTTTACCAATGTTAAATAAAAAATCTGGATAACTCAATGATTATTAACATCATAGCTAAAAATATAAAGATGTAAATATAAGTTCAATTAGTATATTTAAAATATACTTGTAAGTATAAGTTTGTCGATTCCCATTAGCATCCTTAGATCCAACCAGAGCCGCTTTATCAGGAAACATTTGGGCCACTTCATGCAAAGTTCCAGGTATAGACTTAGGTATGACGGAATTAAAACCTTCGTTGTCGCGTTTAATTCGGACCCTTCCATCGGGCTCGGACGTTATGTCTACGTCGGAAGGAAGTATTTGATCCGGTCCTTGAAGTAATGAAAAACTTCTATTAAACATTTATCTTTAATTGTACTCTTTTTTGGTTCATCTACATTTAAAAAGTTACATTCATTGATTACGATGTTTTTTACTTCGAAACATCAATTAATTCGTAGGTAATTTTTGTTATGTATAAACTCAGATACTTCTAATTTTCATAAATTATATATTGCTAAATGAATATACCTATTCCATATCTATAATCACGTTATATTTGTTATTTTGAAGCGACAAAAAAGAAAAATCATGTTTCTGCTTTCATATATTTAGATATATTTAGAGTTCCGAATAAGTATTCATTGTACAATATGAATAACCTTTGAAATTGTCTTATAGTCAGTAATCATCAAGCCATTAATTATTACAATAAACGTTGTAATATCAAACGTAATACATTAGTTGAAGTCAAGGTCACATGACTTGAATAACATTAATTTAACATGAAATGTTGTCAAATTGTCTGAAGTTTGATATCTCTCTTTCCTTCTTGTTCGTATTACTTAATTTTTGAAAATATCATACCATCGTTTCCTGTCTGGCTGGTGGGAAAATACTCAGCCGTCGACATCTGCAAAAAAAAATACAATTTGCATTGAGTGATTCTGTCAAATTACTTTGTTTAAGGAGATAAATTCACCAATTTTCATATTACGAAAATATGCAAACGCATTCACGATATTTTTCCCCCATTTCAATATTTTACACAAACTAAATTTACGAAACGCTTAATGCGTCAATATTGTGAATGAATCATTAAATGGAAAAATCGCAAAAGCGTGTTAATCGTGGCATTGTGGCAGATCCTTAAAAACGAATTTTTAAGGATTTTATTATTTAAATGAAAAAAAGTATACGAAATGAGTGTATTCGTCAATGCAAATTCATTTTAACTCAACATTGATTTTTAAACTTTGTGTTGTGTCTTTTTTATTACTAATTAATTGTAATTTTGTGATAAATTATGAATTATACCTTTTCAGATTTGCCCACACCATTAATGACGCCATTGAGAAGGCGTGGCTGCGTGGCAGTCATAGTATCTGTAATGCAAAAATCAAAATAAATTAGATCAAACGAATTTCGATGAATAATTTATAACGACATTGCAAAATACATATGCTACCATTACATTTCAAATCACAAAAATAACGAAGCGACAAAAAAAGGGAGAATTAAAAATGATAGAAAAAAAGAAAAGAATAAAAGTGTCATCTAATTTGAAACCAATCAATTTGGATAAATCATTTTGTTATTAAATGCTGTATTACTATATTTCACATTTGTTTAAAAATATTCTTTCGATAAAACATCGTCCGACAATGATCAAAGGTCTAAAATGTTATGAAAAAAAGAACCGAACAAAAAATGAAATAAAATGACGACAAAAAAGTTTTGAATGACCGGTTATTTAAATACTAAGAGACACTTGATTGTTGGCCCGGTTCGATCATAATTATCAATTCTTCAGATGCAAGATAATGCGTTACTTGATTCGCTTAACTATCACGGAATATTTTAACTTTTGAATTTCCATTTTACAACAATCAAACTTAATCAAAATTCGAACAAAATCAAACTCAAAGAAAAAAAAAAGAAGAAAAATCTTCTTGTTGTACTCAAGTGTTTTTTTAATTGAAAAATCATTTGCATTGATCATTAATGATAATAATTATCTGAAGTGATAATTATTGACACTCTTTTGTAAATAATCGTTCAAATTGGATGCCTTACCAAGAGGTGTCATATTCTATCGTTTCGGCGATGCAAAAAATAAGAACAAAAAAAAAATTACGAGGTTGCTATGAACCTTGTTGACAGTCGATTACTATGAACTTTAAGTTGAACAATACTAAGCGCCTTCGCTATAATGTTTGGAAGATATACATGTTATGCACCTGGTGCGCGTTTGTGTAAATCTTTCATGTAATTACATAGTCACGTATGGACATATAAAGCATGCAAAAACAAACACTTTACAATAATAATGATTTTATTATTCAAAAAATTCAATACATTTGATATTATATATCACTAAGTCTTTCTTTTTTTTTTTTTTTTTTTTTTTTACTTTTTTCATATTATAAAAACATAAAATATTAAACATTGCAAAAGAATACAAAAAAATGTTAATTTTTATGTAATTTCGCAGTTTTTAACTGCACAGTTTAAAATTAACTTGCGCAAGGAAATAACGTATTTCCAGAAAAAAAGAAAGAAAAAGCAATGAGGTATTTCGTAAATTTCAAATGTACACTTTTGTGAATAATTTATACTTCAAGTGCACATATTATGCAAGTTATATATATATATATATATATATATCACTTATTAATACTTTTACCGACAAGTGCTTAAGAAGAACATCACCCGAGTTTGATATGTTTAAAGATAATGCTATCAATGATATTTCAAATAATTTTTTATAGTAAATGCATAAATTAATCGATTTTTCAGGAGAAAAATTTTAATTTACAATTTGATTATAAAATTACATCTGTCAAACAACGAAATTATGCAATTAAATCCATTACAAAAATAATATTTAATAATTTTGTTTAATATTATAAATATATCATTACTTTATGTAAATTATATTTTAATATATTTAAATAAAATTATATATAAATAATATAAAAATTAAAATATATTAAAAAGCGAATAACTTAAGAGATTTAGAGAAAAAATTGATTTTAAAATAATGAATTTAAATTTAGTATTACCTTTGAAAAGTAAAACAACCATTGTAGGTGTTGTTCGATTGTCTTGTCGGGTGAAACTGTTTCGACTAACTATAAATGCGTTGAGTAAGCTATAGAAATCAATAATAAGACAACACCCTGTATCAACGCGGTAAATTCAATTCACCCCTGCATTCAAGTAAGTCGAACAAAATCAATGTGTTTCACATTTTTCCTATTTTTAACACTGATTGAAAGTGTAAAATTTTGTAAAGCAGCTGAACTATTCAATATTATTGATTTCCCCTTTCATTACAATAATAGTCTAAATCAAGTCAATATACTTGAAATACATTTTTGATTTTATGTTTCATTATTCAAAATTTAGTCTAAGTGAAAAGCTGGAATTTTATAATTTTTCGTTCAATTTTGATTATGCTTGCAAATATTTGTTATCGCGTTATCTATACATATACATGTATTTCTTTGCTTTCCTATATAACTAATAAAACAATCATCTTATACTAATGAAAAATACACTTTTAAGATAACAGTCAAGGAACTGTAAATAATCATTCTGAATAGTCGTATATACTAAGTGCATAGTTGAAAAACGATATCATCGATTAATTATAAATTAACGTCATAGAAAATTTCAATTGTCAATCTTTATAATTACGTCAATTTTCTTATATTCTTGTGATTTAATCTTAATTAATGAATGTATATCAAACGGAAATTAATAAATAATTATATTATCAAATTAAAATAAAATCATTCTTAAACAAGAAAATTAAACTTATTATTTATTAATCATACATCAATATATAAATTTGTTTTTTCATCAAACGGGTTTTACGATGTAAATTGTGAATTTAGATTATATTTATCAATAATTCAAAAGTATGCAGTTAGTAATACCGTTATTGCTAAAATAACAGTGTTTAGTGTCATTTCAGCAATGTATTTTTTTTTTTTCATAATAATTATGGTTTAATGTTGGACGCTTTTCATAATTTCGTACCAGAGGGTCTTTCAAGAATCAATATCAAATGCATGATATATATTTTTCCTTTTTTTTATCAGTAAAATTTAACTCATTGATGAATGCATATATATATTTGAATCGATAATATTTAATTTTTTTTCGTCTCAAATATATGAAACAAAATTTTTAAAAATGTTCTTCAATAGCTGAGAGAATCTAACCGCAGGACCACATATGGATATTTCTACATATATGATTAGAAATTCCGTATTAATATTTGAGTAACTTTTGAATATAAAGTCCAAAGAACTACGAAGAAGAAGACATTTGAATACAACTTCGATTAAAAAGGACATTAAATTACAATATTTCTAGGGAAAAATGAATGAATGAATGAGAGGTGAAAGTAAGACGAAAAAGCAAACTTCATTCTTAACTATTTTCATAGATCAATGAAACTAAAACAAAAGTTATTTGCATTTGTTAATCGTAAATTTTGTTGGTTTGTATTTAATAAAAAGTAATGAACAAGCAAATCTTTAATAAAAACTATTAATTTTTAAAAAAATTATTTAAAATGTTTTATTTACCTTATATTATAAAATTAAAGGGACGGAAGTAAATTTGCACAAAGCAAATTAACATCTTTTCAATCTTAAAATAATTTGTGTTTTCATTTCATCTAATAAATAATACATATTAATGTAATTAAAATAAATGTTCAGCACATTATGTACAAATACATTTTAATGATGCACATTCGTTCAATGGACTTATCTTGGTTAGTTTATTTGTTCACAAGTGACAATTAAAAGACAACGTATTTATCTTCATTTACATTTCTGATCAACCTTTTTTTAACTGAAACTTAGATATACAAAAAACATGTGACAAATGCTCATAAATGTATATCTTTTATTAATACTATTATTATTTAAACAGTTGTTTTTCTTATTTATTTGAAAACAGTTTTACTTCAATTGTTAAAATTAAAATTTTATCGCGTTTAAGCGTTTCATTATTTTTTTGCATCATACATTAATAATAACAGACATTTTGTCAAATGATGCATTGTAGATAATCTATGAATAGCATGCAAAAAAAAAAAAAAAAAAAAAAAAAAAAAAAAAAAAAAAAAAAACTTGAATGTTGAAATTGCATAACGATGGTCCAATAGAATCACACACAAATTGCAACGCTTACGATTTAATTGTACATTCAGTCACGTGTCAGAAATATGAAAATGAACAAGTTTATCGCGAGACTGCGAACAAATTGTAAAGTCCATCTGTCAATCCGAGCGATTACTCTATCAAATTATTAAATACTTCATCTCGTGGGATACTCAATTTTATGACAAAACAAAGATCAAATTAATTCATATTTGAACACTTACATATTTTACATTTGATTTTAAACAAATATTTATTTGAATCAATTAAATTATAAAACATTTTGTAATTAAATTTTTAAATGCAATGTAAACGTAAATTCATATATTTATTATATTTAAATGATTAATTTTATGTTAATAATAATTTGAAAAAAAGTAAGAATAAAAGTTGAATTGGTTTAAATAAAGAAACATTGATTTTAGATTCAACGACGAATTTTATAATTGAATTATTACATTTACATTGTATATATACTTGTGCTGAGATTTTTCCGTTTATTGATTAGACAGTTGAACCTCAGTGAACGAAGTTCAAAAGTACAAAACTAGTTTTATGATGCATGTGAACAAAATTACATATCAAAATCGATAACTGTGAATCCGTGCTTTGCATGTGTTATTTGCCGATTTATCGATAAATTATCAAGTTAAAAACAATATTGATGTGTTTTATATTGAGAGAATAAAAAACCAAGATCATCAATAGAAGATTCGACGTTATATTAATTGTAGCAATTGATATAATCGAACGACGGAAAATACCTTTGCATATGCAATTTGTGTCACTGAATTTTAATATTATTATTTACATTCAGTGACAAAAATTTGTTTCCTGTTTTATTTTCTTCGTTAAAATTTTTTGAATGAAAGATAGTATAATTTTAGTTGAAAAAATATTGAACATAATTTGCAATGAGAGATACGAAAATGAGCACAAAAAGCGGATTTCACGACTTTTCACGAAAGAGAAAAGCGATGTATAAATTCATAGTTTTGTGCCGAGCTAGAAAACCTTTCAGTCAGTGACCTCCTTCCCTTCGAAGAATGCGCCGTTGTGACCGCCGTTTATGGGCCAAGACGCTAATCCTTCTTTACGTAACCGTGAAAGATAAAAAAACCTCTATTGTTCAACACTTTATAATCAAATTGGCAAAATCGAAATGTCATCAAACTCTGCTTCTAAATCAACATAATTTTTTTATATAAATTTACTGCATTTACATTTATATTATATGTTATATTAAATATGTTATATTAAATGTTATATTAAATACATTTTTGTGCAACCTAGAAGACGAAAAAAAAAGATATGAATAAATTTAAAAAAAGTAAAATGTTTTAAGATATAAAGCTTATAATTAATTTTTATATAATTTGACAAATATTTTTTATCTTTTTTGTAAAATTTACTGTTATTATTCATAGTTAATTATAATAATTATTACTTACAATAGAATAACAATGATGCATATAATTACAATTATAACGTATTGTAAAAATATTGTAATAATCTATAATTTTAAATAATCTTAAATATAAATAAATATAAATAAATATAAACAGATATAAATAAATAAATAATCTTTCTTTGTTTTTTCAAGTCTCTTTCTCATATATTATATAATCAGTGTACTGGGATTTTTCCCCAGCAAAAAAAAATATTTAAACTAAAATAAATAAACAAGGATGTTGAATTCAAAATAACTTTGCAGTTATAAAACGAGTCTTTCCGTTAATTTGTACGAAGCGTTAAATGCAAAATGTTCTACTCAAGCGATTTTCCGTTAGCTTTTATTAACATGGCAAAGTGAATGATTCGAATGGAAATCGTGTTATTGGTGTCATTCGGTGATCGATATAAGTTTTTCGACGAACAAAGTGACGGTACATATTTGCACACAGGTGCCCGCGGATGCGACGTCAACAAGTGACGCGTCTTTTTCAGCGCCTACCAAAATTGACGTCAAAGTCGCGCGCTTAGTTGATGCATCCATTACTTTCCTATATTTGCAAGACACTTTTTTATCATCGTTACGTTTGTTTCTTCGTTGAAAGCAGTTTTATTGGAACCGGCGCGTTACACCTGGTAGCACTAAATATCACGTGACCTGTCGCGCGCTTTCGCATATCACGCCATACCATAAATTCACGAATCCTATAACGCTTTCTCAACAACAAACAAAATAACTTTGCAAAAAATAAAATAAACAATGTTTTTTAATAATATAAATAAAGAGTTAATTACTTAAAATTTACCTTAATGAATAATTTGCAAATGTTTTGCAAAATAATTGCGCTCCAAATAAATGTTCTGTATTAGTTAGAGAAGTTGGGAAGAATCGTACGAATGAGACACACGTAACGCGAAAGTTGTACCGATACTAACCGATAAGACGGATAAACGTGAAACATGAGTCGCCGGTATAGGAATCACGCGGATCACGCCACACGATCGTCGGTCGAATAGTAACTATTACCCCGGGCGGCACCACGTGGCGGGGCAAAATGACAGTGGCAATGGCAATGAACAGATATATCCCTTCCCCGCGCTTTTTGACTTTTCGTTTATATTAGCATGACGCCGCTCGAAACATCCTCCTTCGCTTCACAAACATCGGGGCTTCTTCTTCTTCTTTTCTCTCTCACCAACGGCCAAGAAGACCTGCATGGAATTCAAATCATGCCGATTTTTCTTCTCTCTCCCTCGCTTTCGTTTTCTTTCTCGCTCTTTCTGTTGCTCTTATCCCCGCCATACTCCATCCCCTCTGTGATGTTATAACCTCAAACGGGAAAAAGATATTAATGATTAAGTGGAGTGCACACAAAGTGGCCATTGCAACTTGCCGCTCATGCAAAACCGCAATGTGAAAGGCTTGCATTTTGCATTTTGCATCTTGCTCTGACTAATTCAATGGAATGATTTGAGAAGAATGAGAAAGAGTAAAGTTTTGTTAGTTTGTTGGGAGGAAGAATTTTCATGGATGGAGGGCAATTGTGAAAGAAGCTTTGTGGGTGGCGTGATGCGTTTCTCGAAAAAAAAGCAATAGCGCGCCACTCAGTGCACTCTGCAGTTAAGGGGAAGGGGGTTATTTCTGGAGGATGATTCAGTGTTGTATTTATACATTCAAGTTGCTTTTTTAAGAGGAGAAAAGTACATTTTCTTGAATGTAAGGGAAAAAGAAAACTGCACGAAAAAAGTGTACAAAATTTAGTTTAGTTGGTTTTCAATTAGTTACTTTAATTTGTTATTTAATTATACATTACGCTAACTAACTTCTATTCTACGAAAAAAAAGTTAACAAAAAGAAGAAGAAAAAAAGAAAATTTGCATCAAGTTTTATTTTGTAATACATAATAAAATACTTATTTATAAATTAAAACGTCAAATTCGTATGATGATTTGTACAAAATAAATTATTGTCAGCATTAAATTTTATATTTTAACTAGAAAATAGTGAATAAATTATTTTTAATTATTTGATTTTTTTTAGTTTTATATTTTTTTACAATTGTAATGAAAGTTCAAACTTACACATTCTTCATATTGCGCATCTTGAATAAGATGAATCAATCGAATAAATTTATATTTCAATTTATTCTCTTTTTTTCACAAATGTATTTATTATTCTATTTTCTTGTGTGTTAAAATCTTTAGTCGATTAGCATATATCTTCAAGTCCGGAATTCCCTCGAGCAGAAATAATGAAAGTTAACATTTTTGTTCATCTTCAATCAAAAATTTGTGTTGTAAATTGCATTAGAAATTCTGAATTAAGATCGCTTGAATTGGAGCACTCGATAAATAATCTCTGCGCATCATATATCAAAAGGATGTCATCTTTATTTCAACGCAAGTTAAATTTATTAGTATAAAATTAAGTTAACTGTACTAAATTAAGGCGATATATCAGTCTGCTGCACCGGACTTATTGTCTTTTTGAATTAAACATTTCTGGAAATGAATAAAATAAAATTAATCAGACGATTCTCTTTTTTTGGGGAAAATCTTATGGTCAAAGAAATGTTCATTTTTATTATAAACTTTTGTCTTGGGACTTTAGTTAAACAATCGTCTGATTACTTTTAATTTATTTTATATTTATTACTAAAAAATTGTAATTAAAAAAGACAACTCCGGTGCAGGAGACTAATATATCGCTTTAAGGACGAAAGCAACTTCCAGGCAAGTCTCTTTTGAAGAAAAGAAATAATATCACATGATACCTTTTTGGACAAAACAAAATTTGAAATATATTTATTTATATTTATAAAAGAAATAAAAATGAAATTGTTATATTCAATCGTTTGCTTAAAACACCTCACATTTGCTATTTTTGTATGGATGTTATTAATTAATTACACGTTTATCTCATAATCATAATCAAGCTGAGATATTTTCTTTCAAAATCGTCCGTAAATACAATATATAGGTTGAGACCTTTATAATTGATAAAATTGCATAACAATTATCTAAAGCAATGATATCAAACTTTAACGAAAAGTCAATTCTTGCTAATTAAAATAACATTCGAAACATTTCATTTATTTACATTTTTTTATTAAAAAATTATCTTGTTTGTGTTATTTTTTAACAAAATTTGATTACACTTTTTGAATGTTAAGATAATAATTAATAAAAATAATTTTCAATTACAATAAAAATAAACATAAATAATAATCGAATAATATAATTGATTTATTATTTTATTTTTTTGTTTTATTTTAAATATATTAATTTGTTTGAAGTCCGAAATATAAACCTCCAATTCAACAAGTGGTTTCCATTCTGTGAACCACAACGCATGCGCTTTGTTCGCTAAACTCGCATCATCGAAAATCGAAAGATACCAATAAGAGAGGCAAACGCTTGAGGAAATATTGTCTCCTGTGGAAACATTTGACTCAATCTTGTCATTATATAAAGAGAAAAACGTTTGTATAAATTGGCGTGAAAAAGTGTTTGCCAAAAAGGAGAAGAAAAAGTCGGTAAAATGCCCGAACAACCAACCAACGGTAATAAGAGCGTCAACAACGAGGAGGCGCCAAGCAATCGACATTCAAGCGAGCCAAATGCACAACAACAACAATCTAGCACAGTTGTTCGTGAAATTACGCAGACGGATCGACTGAACAAACGATTGCTGTCGTCATTACTCGAGCGCATGAATAAAGGCGACGAGTGTGTGAACAAATTTTTGGAAAGCAGTAGTAGCGAGGATCACGATCACGACAGTGATTTCTGATATCATTATAGTAGCCTTGAACAGTATGTATGCACATAAACATAACCTTTAAAGTATATTGCAAATGTGAAAAAATATCTTATGATTATTTTTACAATTTATTTTATTTATTGTCATCTTTTTTAATCATAAAATCAGTATTAAAAATGTTTTTTGTACAAATATTATTTATAAAAATTATTATTAAAAGTAACAAGTTTATTTTTGAATGAAATTATAAATCTAAAACAAACAACATTGTGGAAACCTTGTTTTCTTATATTATCAACAGTCATTATAATATAATTGAACAAAATTTAAATCTTTCAAATATATAACTGATGAAAATGATTTATTTTCAGACGTAGCTCCTATTCATTTGTGTTCCAAAATTAACTATTAAAAGCAAACCCAGCCACAAAAGCAAATATGTCAGACTACGAAGATGACAACGATGACATCGTCAGAGAGTTTGAGCGTCGTGATGAGGAAGAACAAAGTGATTCTGACAGTGATAATGACAATGAAAACGTAACAAGTACTAAAAAATCTGATAATAAAAATGGAACGAACAAAGTATTAGATTTATCGGACGATGAAGCGGAAGAAGCAAGTGATAAGGAAGATGACAAGGATGACAATAAAAAGAAAGATGACAAGGATGACGATAAAAAGAAAAAGACAGAAAGAAAGAAAACGAAAAATATATTAACATTAAACATTGAAAAGTTAAAGCACAAGGACAAAGGAATACACAGAATTGAGAATTACTTCGAAAATTTCAAATTTCTTGGCAAGGGTCACGAAAAGCAGGATTTAGATCGAGTTATGAAAAGATTAGAACATTGGGCTCATCGGATGTTTCCGAAATATGGATTCGACGATTGTCTTCAGAAGATCGAACAAATTGGTATCAAAAAGCAGATGAACGCCTTCATCGAGAAGTACAGAACCGACATGTTAACTGAAGACGATCAAGTTCATATCAATGACGAAGACGACGAAGTCAACGATGGTACACAATCTACGATTGTTCATGATGATTTTGATGATATTATGCCGCAACATCAGGAGCTTCGGAAACAACTCAACGAGCGAACGAGTCAAGTAACTACGCCGAAACCTGCGACGGTTTTGTCCGATGAAGTTAAAGCTATGATTGAACGAAAGCGATTGGAAGCGTTGGAGAAGAAAAAAGCCCGCGAAGAGGCGAGGTTGCTTGAAGAATCGGAAAAGTCTGCATCAGATGCTGCACATTCTGCAAATGATAGTCAACAAAATGTTACTGCAAATAGTAGTCACAATGTGGAAAAAGAATTAACCTTACAGGAAATGATTGAGAAGAAAAAGCAGATGGCGATTCAAAGAAAGTTGGAAAGACAAAGAGAGAGGGAAAAAGAAATGATGAAAAGTCAGAATTTAATTGCTGTTGAGACTGATTATAATCATGATGAGATAATCAAGGAAAATAACGAAAAGACTGTAACGGCCGTTGATGTTCCAAACATTGACGCAGAAAAGACTTTGGAGACTGAACACATTCAACCTTCAAATGATGAGATGATGGAAATTGTGCAAGACAATATTAATGTTACGAACGAAGATCAGCGTATTGAAAATACGCAAGAACAATGTTCTAAAAAAGATGAATTTAATTCAGAAGTTCGGGAAACAAATATAGAAACTATTGACAAGAATAACAGTCAGATTAGGGTGGATAAGAGTAATGAAGTGGAATTGCCGAGGGTGGAAAATAGTAATCTGGAAAAGATGGATATTTAAATGATTGTAATTCGATGTAATTCGTTGTTTAATCATTGTTCATTGATATTGTTTCATCAACTATTCATTTTGTAATTGCTTTTAATATTGCATTTAAAGAGCTGAAAGTATTAGAATGATTTTACATTATAGATTTTAGTTTTTATACTTTTGTTACATTGTAAAACGATCTTTTTTATGTTTGTAATACAAATATGTTTCACAAATCTAAATAAAAGTACAAAGTGAATAAATATTGAACTTTAACAATCTTAAAGATGTTGTATTTACAAACAAATTAAATAAATAAAATGATATATAAATATAAAAGACTGAATGTATATTTTATTCTGTAATAATGAAATTAGTTAATATTTACAATATAATAAATCCTTAATTAAAAAATAAAAATTTTCCTCGAATTTTTTTTTTCATGTTTATTTATTGATATACAATCAAGTATTTTTAATAATTAAATCACAAAATTTTCGTATGTTTAACTTAACATAAAAAATGTATTAAACTTATCCTAAGACTATGTTCTACGTTTTTGTGTACTTATATACAACACATTATTTCCACGTATGAAAGCATCTCCATATTTATCTTTTAATTGACCATTGACATATTCTTCTGTTTGTTCGAGAGCTATATTCATGTAACCATCCAAACAAGCGAGCACGCCTGAAATTAAAATGTAATTTTGTTTTTAAACAATACAACAACGTCAATTGTTTTTCTTTTTTTTTTCATGAAAAATGCCGGTCGGCAGTCACTTTGAGTGTTTCAATGTTTACCTCGATAATCAACACCGCTGTTTAATTTGACAACAACGGGACGACCGTGGATTGACTGGATGAACTGTGACAAAGCTTCTTTGCGACTCATCTAAAATTCACAAGTAAATTACAATATTATTTCAAAATTAATACAAGTTTTGAGGTTATGCCATCAGAAATGACGCTTGATTTCTTGCAATTTATATTCAGTTATACACTGGTTCTCAGTTTTATTAATCTTACCTTTTTGAAGAAATGTTTGACTTTAAAATCAAGATTTGATGATGAAATCAACTGAAATTAATAATTAATTTTCGTTTGATTTCTCGGGTTTGGATCAAAATTGAAAATTGCGTCAACATTAGCAAGCATTAGTTTTGTTTTACTTCTAGTGGGGCGCTGTTAGGGATGTTGCGTACTTTTAAAATTAATAGATATAAATAAAATTGCACTTTTTTAACATTATCTTTAAATTCATTGACACTTTAATTAATTATTGAGATAAATAAATAAAAAAATATATCTTACATTAAAAATGTATAAAATAAAATTAAATGTTGAACAAATAATTTTTATTTGTAATAATCTATATAAATTTACAAAACAATTTTAAAAACAAAATTTCGCAATTTATACTAAAAAATAGTGAAGTGCTAATTGAAACACAGTATATATGATGATTTCTTAAATTATATTTTTTTCTATTTAAATGTAGGAATAATTTTATTTGCATGTTTAAAACTAAATGACATAGTCTTTCTTGAAATCAACAAAAAAATTAACAAACAATCAGTCCTGGAAGTTAACGTCTATAAATAAATGATTCTACTGTTGAAAAATACAATAATATGATAATCTACTAATAATTTTAACAATAACTCACAGATTTTATATTAATTATATTTTTTTCGTTGAAAAAGGTGATTTTTTGGATCGAACTTAGTTTATAGATACAAATTTTGAATCATAATAAGAATAATACAATTACCAATAAAATATATCAATTTTCATTTAACAAAATTTGTAAAAATCAAATAAAATTTGTACTTATTCATTTCACTTGATTTTTCATAACTACATAACATTTGTTCTTAATTTTCTCTTTACTTAGATTTACATATTTTGTAAATTTGTAATACATAAATATTGAAGTGCAGTACATACACTATATTTATTTTGTTATTTGTTAAGTGTATAATTATGAGAAATCTAAAAATAATTATCGGCATTTCAAGTAAAATAGACGTAATTATGCAACAAACTGAATCATAAAATTAAGTTACATTAAATTCACAACATTTAGTTCAAAACTGCCTCAACAGATTAATTAAATTAAACTTCTCATGATTTTCAGTTTTCTTTACGTCATGACTGAAAATATTTTGTCACTTTTATACTTGAAACTTGTTTTCATGCAGTTACAAATTTGAATTGTTTAAAGTTTCATTTTACAATAAAAATTAATGACTACTGACATTTATACATCTATCTGAAAATCCGTAAATCTGTAAGTACATTCATTATCACAAAGGTACAACGTCTGCTGAACGAATCATAGCGCTAAAAGGAACAGATCTTAATTAAACACACCTAAGAAATAGTTTTGCATTTGTATTTAAACTAATGAATGTTGAATTGAATGCGACACTGAATCTCTTTATGGGCACGTTTGTACTAAATTAGTTGACATTACTTTTAACTCTAGAATCTTTTTTAACTTTTGTGTTATATTTGCCTTTATTTTTTAAAGATATTTTACATGTTTGTTTCTTCATGTTTCAATATTCTATTTTTTCATATTTAATTTCTCTTGATGTATTCAATACATTATTTACCAAAAATTTGATTGATATTGCAATTTTGACCTAATTAATGTGTCATAGAGAAACGCACAGCGCAAATAATGGCATTTCATATCAGATCTCGTTATGAAATTACATTCATGTAACAAAAAAACAAAAAAAAATGGAAACAATTGATAATCAGTCACTTATCCTATAATTAATACATTTGGCATCGCAAATAAGTTAAGTTGATACAAAAATACGACGATACAAGTATTTCACTAAACAAAAAAGTAGTCTTTCCTCCAAAGTATGACATCGTCAAAGGTACATTCGAAGAAATAGCCAGGGGACTTGTTTGTTGCAAATTTCTCAAACATTGTTTGGGAAATTATTGATACTAAAATAATAAATAACTCCTATATAAAGCTTAACTCTTTGACGTTCTTTCGACAAATGTTCTGAAATGTAAAAAGAAATTGCATGAATATTTCATAAACGTTTCAAGCACAATAGATTTCATACTATTAACAGATATTAAAGAATCGTTTATAAAACTTACTCAATTATACTCGGTAATTTGCTATATCGACATATATATTTGTGTCCAAGCCCAAGACTAGATTCAATTCTAGTCAGTTGAACTTGATTTGCGTCGTTTCCACGATGGCTTAAAGCAGTTTCATACAGCTGAAAAATATTATGTTTCCAAGTTATTAACACATACAAAGTATTAAGTATAGATAAATAATAATCATAATTATTATAATTTACTTTATATCCTAATTTAAATGGTACTACTGCATCATCTTCAGCATGTAATATCATAATTGGACATTTGACTTTTAATATATGTTTGTCTGATTCGAAGCGTACATCATTTTGTTTAAATGGCGATACAATGAACAAATGGAACCATGGTAAATGCCTAAAAATCTAAAATGAACAAAATTATTTATAATATCTCTGTTATTCTATATATTTTTAATGATTTTCAATATTTTATATTTTATTCGTAAATAACCTGTGCAAATGGATGTTCTGTTACTTCATCAGCTATATTATTAAATGGAGATTCCAGAAAAAGTCCTGCGGGTTGGATTCCTTCATCATTAAGAATCGAGAGCACATGAGTTGAAACTCTAAAAAATATAATTTTTTGTATTAATTAATTACTTATACGGTAAAAGCACAACTCATTTAAAATGTATTGTCTATCTTTATCAGACTAATGCAACGGTCATTTACTGGTGCATTTATCCTATTATAATTTAAATATTTACTAATCAATATCTTAAAAAATTTTAATTAAACAAAATTTAATATAATATATTATACATTTTTTGCAGTTATATTAGATTTTTTACTGAAACGTATAAATAAACTAAAACAAATATAAACTTGCTTACGAAATATTTAAACTTTCTTATGAAAGCAAATGTAATAATAATAATTTATATGGTTCAATGTTTTTTACTCATTTTATATCTTAAATTCAAGTATATATATTTTTCGTGATAAATATTTTACCGTAATACCTCATACAAACATTAAAAACGTTCAAAACTCTTTAATAATTCTGTAAATAAACGTAATGTTTACCCAGTTCCTAATGAGTGTCCCCAAACATAAATTGGCGCGGATCCATTAACCAAATCATTTAGCCATCGTAATACATATTTACTATCGGTGACAACACCAATTTCTGATAATTCAACTTCATCACTATCGCCGTAACCTTTAGAGAAGCAAAGATTTTTTTTTTTTATTCATTATTCAAATGTTTTCTGAGTTTACATAATTGATTTAACTTATAATAAGTCCAATAAATCAGACATACTTCGATAATCAAAGCAGACAACATGATAGTCCAACTGTTGGAACAGATTGTACAATTCCAAACGATGACTGCTGGCTCTGTTGCCGCTGTTTCCATGCATATACAAGAATACTGGTCTCGTAGCATTTCGCAGTACATTCTGATAAGATTCATCAGAATCAGGAATGCTCGCATTTAAAAGTGATTGTGGTAAAATTTGCCTGAAAGTTTATTAGTGTTATTTCCATAATGGTTATTTCAATTCCAATAAATATTTGTTCTATATTAATGCAAGAGAAAAGGAACAATACTTACCAGGCCCCAATCTTTACATTCTTATCAGTCTTTAAGTAAAAATTTCGGGCACCTTCCAATCCAACTGACTCCGGCTTAGAAAACTTGACATTTAATGGCCAATGTACTGATAAGATAATAAAATTGTTTTAATTATTTTTGTTAGGTTATAATTATACAAATTAATAATAATTATCCGAATTTCTTACCAAAATTAAGAAAAAGTATCTTTAATTGTAAAGTGCGTGAGTAATAAAATATTACTGGAAGAATTCCAAAGATAATGAGGTAAGCAACAATACCGGCTTTCGTAGTCCATAGTAAAAATCTGTAAGTGAGAATGTAATTTGAAAATTACATATTTAACGAAAGTGTACTGAACAAACTTTTTTTAGTGTAAGTAAACATTATTTAAGTGTAAATTAGAAAATAATTTACTTCTTTTGTTTTCTGGTCAGTCGTAGCATTATTATTAATATTATGTTGTCATGTAACTGTAGCTGATTAGTTAATTGGTTGAATTGTTTAGATACAAGCCAACTTCTTCTTTAGATAATCAAAAAACATTTGAATAAGTTCATTGCACTATTTTTATGCTTTAAAATGAAATACTTTGTGTTTGATTGAGTTTGTGGGATTATAAATATTAATACAAATTAGACCTAAAAGTTAAAAATCAACTAATTAAATTGTATAATGTATAAATAAATAATCCATCGATTTATAAATAAATAATAAATTTTGGTTTTTGTTGCACATATTCACTGAATCAAATATTACAGAAAATGTTGCTGTTAATAACAGAGCCACAAAGACGTCCGACCTAAATGACGAATTTTCTTGTTAAAAACAGTAAAATTTAATTTTAAAATCGCAAAATTTTGCGGTATAGATGTAATAAATCTATATTTTAACATTAAATTATACTGTTTTTAAAAGTAAATTCCTTCATTTAAGTCGGGCGTCTCTGCCTCTTTGTTATTAACAGTAAAATTGTTTGTAATTTTTGGCTCGGCGTTGTTTTTGTTATTTATGATTGTCTAGGTTTTGTTTTTTACTATTAAAAGAAAAATTGTTTTTAAAATATCATAAAAAAGCTTGGAATGTATAAAATTGATGTTTATTAAAATCATATGTACTTACAAAGATATCTTTTTAAGTTATTATTTAATAAGTCAAAACTAAAAAAGAAAGAATATAAGAACGAACTTTTGAATTTGGATTAATTGCTAACAAATTAAAAATAATATAAATACTTTCATATGGCTACTAATTATACAAGTTTTATATAAAGAAAACACTTGTAAATTTAGAGGTAATATTATGGCAAATGACTTTTTTGCGTTTTATTTGTTATATTCAATATGAATACTAGCTAGTTTAAACGAAGGTCTATTATAATTACTTTCTGCTATTATTTATCAACAAATTTAAAAGGTTGTTACAGATAAGTAAATAGTATTTAACATATATCTACGTACTACCGAAATAACATTTTCTTTATTATAATCTTTAACAGTTTACTCTATGTTATTTATATACATTTAGATTTTTTTATAAATATACATTAAAAACACATCTCATTTTCGATGAATCAGCTTGAGTAACTATTCATTTGTGTGAAATAGAAATATTAAAACAACATAAAATTAATTATAATTATTAGTCGAAACGAATATTTAAATCATCACCACTTTATCTCAAATAAAATATAACATTTTATTAATAAGATGTTGCCATCTTTTCATCGTTTAAAGTATAAATCAATCATAAGTTAGTGCACTGTTAACATTCGTTGATAAGCCTTAGTTGGTAAAATGATGTGAAGTATTTATAATTGGAATTTAATGAGTTTTGCAACAATTAGATTTTAATGACGCATGAAATAGGATTCTAAAGTTTAGACATTTTTACAAAAAAAAAAAAAAATAAATAAATAGTAGCATTAGAAAATAGTGATTTAGCATAGCAAAACAAACAAAACTTACACTCCATTATACCACAAATCAGCGAGAGCAATTGGAACCACTGTGGCTAACAAAACGTAGCCCGACCACATGCTTGTTAGTGTCTACTATACAAGTTTACTTTACCACTGCAACCTTTGTCTTATGATATATTGTTGTAGTAGATATATCAACTGCTTGTTTGTATTCTACATGAAGAGACCAAACATTATATAGTAACGTTGACTTTCATAAGCTGCCAAGTATTATATTTTAGCTCATTGATTATTATTATTAATTTAATTAATATTATGTATACGTCAATAGAAAACGTCAAACAATAATAATGAAAAGCATCACCGAGACCCACGTCTGCGTAAACAAGTAAACACTAAAGATCATCGGTCTCTCAGACCTCAGTTACACCACCATACGCGCGCGCACTTTTAAGTTGAGTCATTCGTGGTAACTATATATGACATTTCGTTAGTGCAGTTTTCTTAGCCATTTATTGGTCTGTTTCAATCATTAAATCAACTCTGATTCATCTATAAAAGATCTTGTTATCAAATTATTTCATTAAATTATTTAATTATTATTTTATTATTATTATTAAATTTTGTTAAACTTAAGTTTGTAATATTTTATTTTTAGTTATTCAATTAGTTTTTATATATAATAAAATTAAAATAACATTTGTCTTTTATCTAAACTATATTTAGTTTCAGTAATAAATAATTGGTAAAACATATTAAAATAAATGATAATCTTTGTTGACATTATATCCTTTAATACTTATACTCTCTTGTAGTGATTTCAAGAAACATTTCACTATGTAATAGTTCGTAACAAATTACTTAGATATTAAAGATCAATATTTGTGATAATATTCTATACAAGGTAATCAAATCAGGAATCAAGCACATAAAAAACGTCGTAACTTATAATTGCTTGATGTGATGTTCCAAAGCTTAAAATACGATATATAGTTCATATTCAACTGAAACTCCATCATTGTAATGTTTTTAATTAACGCTGAAGATTCATTTTAAGAATCATTAAACTTTCTTGACTTGCATACAAGTAAACAGTATTTGTATCCATTTATATTCTTTTTATATTTACTTTTTCATACTTATATTCTTTCAATTACAAATTTCTTAAAGAAAAAGCCACAACATCTAATCAAATATGTATCTAAACGCAGTGAAACAAAAGAAATATGAAATCAAAAGAAGTACGCAATAAATGCACAATAATTTTTACATTGTAATATAATTTACACTTATTATAAATAATTAAAACCAGGACGAACCTGCAGCAAGACATGTTTTACCAATCATAAAAGAGTGACTAGCGTATGATAGCCGGCACCACCATTCATAAATAATCGATATGAACGTACTTTTTAACACGATCAAAAAAAGTAAAAAATGTTTTTTCCACTAAAGAAATAAAATCACAAAGTGATCCAATTTCACCTGGCAAAATAAAAACCACGACTTTGCGTCTTCAACGATTGAATATAAAAGAAACTTTATTGTGCGAATCAGATTTATTGTCGCGATTACAAATGTAATAAAGATTCATAGTACAAGAAGCCTGTATAGTTACTATCGAGGGACAATCATATATTATGATTATACGTATATTTATTAAACTATTATACAAGAGTGCGAAAATCAAGCATTACGTTACGTCACTATTAACAGTGAATTTTCAGTGTATGATCGGTGCGGTTGCTATGCATAACCAAGATTCTATTCGTTTTCACAGAAAAGTATATGATTTTTGATTCGTGAAAGTCGTGGTTTCCATAGGAGACACATTTGTCGCACACAAAATAACAAAAGTCTCATGTTTTACACATACGAAGAGAACCTGTATAAAAGGATACAATTATTATGGTTTGTTTTGTTCATCTTAACGATTAATAAAGATACTTTCAGGCCGAAATGTCATTGTTTGTATACATTGTTGCGCAAAGTTAAACCAAATTTGACGTTTCAGCAGACGTGAGGCATATTAACTTTGTAATGTTCTTTTTTTGTTATTGTTATTGTTTAAGAACAAGGATGAAAATGTTGCATAAATACCTCTTTATGTGGCGTTTCTTAGGCGCCCAGTAAATTACCATAATCGATTTTGGTTGACAAACAGAGACAAAACAGACAATTAATTAAGAGCCGTGGTGTTGCGCTGCTTTTGGTTTCATTCATAAATCCGCACGAACGCTTGCCAATACATATCCCCGGGACGTATCCTCGAGTTGTCCTTCTCTGGTCGCGAGCTCGTATGTGCGTCCAAGTGAAACGTCGATAAATTATGCAGCTCCCTCACATATACACATACATAACCAAAAACACACATGTACATTCGGCACCTTTATTCCTATATATGATGCACAATTTTCTCGTGTGTGCTGCGAAGAAGGACGCCCGCGTAGGGATATTTTAATGATTGGTGCTAGAGAAATTTGGGATGCTGCATCTTGCGCACGTGACTTTGATCTGAAACAATTCAATTACGAATTATTTAATTCGGTCTATTAAGTAATTATTTTTCAATTTTTTTTGTATTATGAGGCTGTTGGGAAGAGGCGGATTGGACTTATTTTGTCATGCTTTGTTATTCATATGAGTCATCGCTCTTATAGTATATATTGCGTTTTTGCGCATTTTCTTAAATATTCTTTTCTTAAACATCAAAATAAACAGATCCACTGAGTTTGGTATTGTTTTGTTAAAAATTACCATTATTTTTGTGAAATATTCTAAATATTAAATTCTTAACAATTGTATATGAAAAGTTATGTTATGAAATTATATATGAGGAATTTGTTTTAAATGTAGCGAAAAATCTTGTACTTTTTTTTCAGATGCATTTATTATACAACAATTTTGCTTTATTTACATTGATGCAAAAATACTATTTTGTATTATTGTTTTTTTTTTTTTTTTTTTTGAACGTATTTT
>JABFPJ010000603.1:0-36923 GCA_022817425.1 Gryon sp. ZL-2020 | reverse complement strand
AAGAAAATAACGTAAATATTTACTAAAATAACTTTCATTTTTACTGTTTTTCACAGCAAAATTGATGATTTTTTGCCGATGGATTCAGAATGCTATTAAAAAGAGTAAAAATTCAAGATCTATGATTGTCAGTGTAGATAATTCGCAACGCTTCGGTAGAATTGCATTTATATACTGCAATAATTATTGAAGTTCATTTTAGTTTTAATGTTTAATTTTTTTCTTATAAAAAAAGGATAGTGATGATTTACTTAATTTTTTTTAATTCGATTCTGTTAAAGAAATTAAAGATTATAAAGAGATTTGATATATCATTTTGAAGTAATGATTTTCTGTTATCACTTTCAAATCCGATGAGGACATAATCAAATGTATCATTTGATTACGATTAACGAACTTACTAATTAATTGATAACATGCAGTTACACATTATAAGCTATTTACCTTTACTTTAACTGAGTTCAAATTTAATTAACGGAATCAACTAATTCAGGATATATAACATATATTAAAATACATTTTTTTACTTGCACTGGTCAACCAAAAGATCCAATTAACAAAAAAAAATTTTTTACCTAGTTAATGAAAACTATTTATCTTCGACATGAAAATAACAACATGAAAAATATTTCTTTCAGAATAAGAACTTGTAGTATTGACAATGCATTGCTCTGGATGTATATAGAATTACACTTTAGATGCAGAAACTGTAACATTGATTAAATTAATATAACTAATAATAACTAATAAGATTCTGATACTAAAATTAATTATACTCAAATGCAATAAACTAACTTCTATACCTTTGATGAATTAGTTTCTTTGTGTAAGTAAGCATAAAATTATCGCTAAATTCTGTTCTTTTTTCAAGTAAAAAATATTTTTTAATTTTTAATTGATTAAATAATGTTTATAAAGCTTTTGTTTGTTTAATTAAATAAGAATATTAAATTTATTGTATAAAAATAATCATAGGAAATAATAAAACAAATTTATTGAAGCAATTACAATTTTAAAATACTTTCATTAAAAAAGCTGGAATAAAATATTAATATTATTTCCTTTATTTATTTATGTCTTTATTCTTATTGGTTAAAAATGATCAGTGATAACCCCGATAAAGTTAAGTTTTAGTTTGAAACACGGTAACCTGCCGGAGTCGTATTGGGCTCAAATCGGGTAAAGACATTAAGAATATCGTAATTTAGATTTCTGATTGAGCCCGAATGGATAATATTGTAGCCATCATATCATAAAATATGCATAGATGAAACATAGAATCCATGCTAGGACCTGATTAGATGTATATATAAGATATATATAGCGGCCCAATTAGGGTACAATTGGATATCTATATTTAATTAGAAAAGTCCAGGTGCATAAACACTGCGATAATTTGTTTTTATTTGCGATTGTTCTTACTTTATTAAGTAACCAGGAAATATGGCATAGCCCGGGATGGACCCAATCGCGGATATAATTCAGAATATTGGGTTCGGGCTACGCAAGTGTTCGCCGTTACACATATATAGGACCCAACATCGATGCCTAATCAGACCCTGATACCCAAGCTGTTTCAAAATTTAATTAGGCTGAGACAAGTTATCTACCTTGCAAAAGCGCTATAATAAGAAATATTAATAATTAATTCTATTTTTAATTAGAATACAGAGAAGTTTGTCTGAGATTGTATTATCTTATATATTTAAAGATGAACAAATTCTATTCTCAAGATTATCGAACCAAGTGTGACAATCGCAAGAGTTCAGAAGTATATTTGTACCGCGAAACACAAGATGCATTTTAAAAGGGATGCAAGAAAAGAGACTTGTTTGTTTCTGGAGCATAGATAAAAGCGGCCAATTTTAAAGAGAGAAGCTGGAAATAAAAATGCCTAACTAAGTTAAAAACTAACTAAACTAAAGAGTTTCAAAAAATAAAAAGTAACATAACGACGGAATAAGTTAGTCATAATGTATTAATACTATTGAAAGTTAAAATGCAGAATGAAGTTTTATTCCCACTAGAATTTTTCCGGAGAGAGAAAGAACTACCGTAACTCTTCTATCACTAAAGATTAAAACTATTTACTTTTAGAAAGTTTATCTTATACAACAAATATTTAATGTTTTTATTGTTCCTGTAAGTAACAAACATTATATTAATACAGCAATAAAATCCCTTATTGCGTGATGTACTATTTACTCAAAAGAACCAGGGACCAATATTATATTACAAAACAAGGAAATTTTCTCCTGCGTTGAATACAATAGTTCCCCACGAGATTAGACAGAAATTTGTTTTACCCTTGAGAATTATGGAACAGAATCCTTCTACTACCTAGTTACAAAAAATACCATAATCAACAAGGAATAATGTAAATATGCATTGCAGAATAGTTTATTTCCACATTAGCAGGAATTATTTTTTTAGTGAAACATAATTGTTTATACAAGTTAAGTTAAATTATAATATTACACTTTTGCTATGATTGTTATAACAATAATAAATGTTCAAAGTTTTAATTCATACTTAATTTTGACGTCAATCATCTTTGTGATTATAACAATTTAAAGCATCAAATTTTGTTGATGTTTAAATAAATTTGCAAAGTTAATAACATACTGATGTACTTTGCTTCTCATTTGATTCATTTATGTACAATACACGGAAGTATACTTTAGGTGTTACCAGTAACGACTATAATAACATTATAACAACAATCTTGCCAAACTTTTGACATTGTTAAATCCATATCATATCAAATTGATTGTCAAACCGTCAATCTGATACAAAATAGTATGCAACATTTTCTATGACTACATCATAACTACTACTATCACTTTAATATATATCTGTGACTAGAAGGCAAAAACAGATAACTTCATTTTGTTTTTTTTTTCAATATTTTTGTATACTTTGTGCTGTATTTTATAATTACTCAAAATATACGTTAAAAGTGATATTATTTTGCCACAATGGAACTAATTAAAGTTGATTAATGTTTTTAAATTATAAACCGATATTACAACTTGTTAAACTCCCTTTTTGGAACATAATTCTGGATGGAAGTATCTGTTTCTGTCTTTAAACTGCAGATATAATTTATATATTTATATATATAATAACTGTAATTACTTTAATCATGAAGTCTTTAGGATATTTAAGTTATATTAGAAGTTAAGATGTATTAAAGATAGTAAAAACTTATCCGTATTAGCTAATAAAATATTATATACATAACATAGAGTTGGGTTATGAGTAATTTAATATTATGGTACTATAGTAATAAAGCACTGGATTATATTAAATGTACTTCAAACAATTCACGTCGGTTTCGAATTGTACATCTAGAGAAATAATTAATTGATATAATTCTATAAATAATTATTCTATATAAAATAATATTTGACAATATAAACTTATTAGTGAAAATGTTTGACTAAAATTTAATCGCTAATTTTATCTTTAATACACTCAAACATAAATTATGAAATAAACTGTTGTTATATAAATTGCTATTACCTGGTTTTAGTGTAAACACTGTACTTCAAAGTAATCCAGTTATAACAACGAACGATATATTTTCTTTATTATATTAATAATATAATAAAATGTAATTCTTTGTAATATGTTATTATATGATAACACATTTTATATTAATAAAATGTGTGTTGAGATAAAAACAATTGATGTTTAAATACTTTTTTATAGTAGTATTTGAACATCAAGTATTTTTTGCGACACTTAGAAATTACTTTAGAAGTGTTTAACTTAATTTTTACATATAACGATTGTCTAAAATTAAAATTAGTAGACATTTTAATTGCGAAATAGTAAGAAACATTAACCAATCCATAAAATGATTAATGCATTGAATTAGATTTTTTGAGGACATAAGCAAAACAGTTACTAGCTTTTACGATTTTTCTCTTTATGCACGAAACATATAAAGATTCTTTGAAAGTATAATGTATATGACTATTGATCTTTTTACATATATATTATATTATAGAAAGTGTAAGATGCAACGGAAATTTAAAATTCAACAAAATAAACGCCGAATTTAAATAACCGTTGTAAGAATATTCAAATTAAAATGTTTTTAACAAATTTTACTTAACTGTTAAAAACAGAAAAATAATTAGATTGTTTAAGTATCTAATAGTTATTATTTACAGTATGAGAAAAATCTTTCAAAATACGATATGTCGAGAATAATGTTATATTGGGCCGAAAATATAGTTCCCGGCGCTAGTGTATTGCTTGCAAACTACATTACTCGATCCCTTGTGATGTAATATACCAGTTCTCTCGTGATTACCATACAATTCTAAACTTCGATAAGGAAATGGATTTCATGTATTTTACATAATTCTATTTATTTATTTATAATATACTTATACCAAAAAATAAACGAATAATTTTTTTTATTAAATTACATAAATAATTAATGAATATATAATGAATGATTACATTTTGAATTTTATGAAATGGAATAATGTAATTATCATAATCAATTTAGTAGTTAAATCTATTCAATACAATGCCAACTTGTATGGTATTGTATTGCATTTTTAATAGTGACAAAATTGGTATATAATCATTATTGAATAAATATTAAACATGAGACAGATTTCATTTTTATTTCATATTTGTTGAACTCTTGAACTTGCAAAGTCTAGTGTGTGTCATTTAGTTAATAGTATATACAATATTTACGTTTTGTTAATTTAAATTTAGGTTGTTTAAAAGTTATGATGAAGTTTCCCGAGTATACATTTGATTATTCTATTCAAGATTAAATATAAAAAAAATTAGTATAATAAGAATGTTGTATAATAACTTAAAAATCATTGTTTAAAAATTACTGACTCTATAATTTACTAATAAACAACAATTCCCTTGTTAAAATTCGAGGTCTCGAAATGAAAACATAAATTATTTATTCATTAAATAATAGAAACAGAAACAAATAATTTAATTTGATAGGTAACGTCATATCAATAGGCTTGATTTGGCCTATTTCAGCGATCTATGTATGTGGTCTTTGAACTCGCCTAAAACACGCCTTTAAAATTACCCAAAGCCGCCAACAAGGCGGCTAAATTAGCCAGAATGCGAGGCTAGAAACTAACAACTGCGTTCGAAAAAGTCGAAGCACAGTGTTGAGCTACAATTACACTGCTAAAATGCAAACACTCAATGCTGGTATTCATACTTTGTTACCATTGGGTATTATAGTAACACGGCTTTTTCATTCACCTTCATCCGAAATCTCGGTAAGTTTTCAGCGAATCCGTTTCCATGGCATCACCGGGAACACTTTGCATGACCCGTGGCCAGACACTGAACAAACATTTTCCACCTGGGGATACTACTTGCAGTGGCGCAACACTGGTGCCCAACGTCAAAGACAAAAGATTAATGCAAAATTTGCCGTTCGTTAGAACATTGAGGCCCAAAACTGGCCCAGTTTGGGACACCGCGGGCGCCGGCACATTGCGTTACGCTAAGGTCAATGCAATACGGTAACAGCAACGCGTCACGTCGATACGCCGTTGCTGGTGTTTTTGGGTGCCGGTTTCGACTATGACTGGCTCGCCAAGCTACACACTGTTACGGTCCTCGGCACCTATCGATTTTTCCGCGCAGCCTCCGCGCCAGAGTGCCGCACACACGGACGCTAAGATGTGTTATACATTTCGTCTTTCTGTGTTCCTTCCTCCCCTGCGCGATTACCTGGCCCCCATTGCCAGACGTGGCTTCCGTTATTGCTATTTTTCTACGACGATCATAGTTTGCATTTTTGCATTAGAAAATATAACTGGTTTTCAAATCGCTACAATACAAATCTTTATTTCAAGTACAAATTGAACAACAAGTAAATAGTCCAAATTGTGGTTCAACCATTTTGGTTCCAAAATTTAAAATCTAATATTTTGTCAGTAAGGCTAAAGCTTAACATGCCAATTCTGAAACATTACAAACTTTACAAATACATTATTTATATTACAAATGTTCAGTTTATTTTGCCACATAATCAGTTAATTTCACTAATTGTATTTTTAAATCAATTTTTGATTAAATAATTACAAATTAATTTACTTTAAATACTCATCAAATTGTTGAACAATTTTTCTATTGTATGGTAAAAAATATAAGATGGAATTGCAATGAAGGTGATTAAAAAATTGAGTCGATACAAATTTTTAATACGTAAATTCTTTAATTACATAACCCGTTACCATACAATATTTATATGGAATAATTAATTAACGTTATAATGACCTGATGAACTCGCAACAATAATAAAGATACAGAATATATCCATAATTATCAATGTATAACTATTACGTAATTACTAATTGTAGCATTGTAGTTATATATCTTATGTTATACCAGATATTTTCTTGTATCAAAGCATAATGAACATCATATAAAATGAAATTGAAGTATACTAAAAATGAAATAATAGAACAACATTTAATTGCAAATGTTTTCATAGGAACAATTTTATTTCTCGTCGTTTATATTAAAATTGCGCGTTAAAGATTTGAAATATAACTAATTTAATTCTTGAATTACCATATTAAGCGAAATAATCTGACAAAAATGAACATTTTTTTACAGCAAAAGTGCATAAAATATTTGAATTAGTAAATTACAGAGTAGACTTGTTCATGTAAAAATCAGATATACAATTTCTATTCCTTTATTTTTCAATCTGTTGGTAGCTGTAAAATTTAGAGCTTGATTCAAGAGTAAAAATTTACATAAGAACTGATATAGTGATTTTCATGAAATGTTCATTTGACAATAAAAAATATAAGCAAATTCTATAGAAATTGACATGAAAAAGATTTTTTCGCATTTTTATTTCTGAATTTTACTATAAAATGATTACTATTTTAACAAAAATTTATGTATTTTATATTAACAGAAAATGAAATTAATAAACTCCATGCATAGGTTTATGAGTAATGATTATTTAGTTTAAATCAACATTAATAAAGTGTAGTCGTCGTGTAATTTTATATATTGTACATTTTATTTCAATTTACAATTCTACATTGCATATATAAATTGAATATTTGATATTTGCTGTTGAAATATAATATACTGAGCCAGAAACTAAATAAAAAATATTGTAAAAATATAATTTAATTTATTCTGACAATACAATAAGAATAAATATTTATTTTATAATATGTTTATTTTTAATTTAAACTTATTCATAAAAAAACTCTTTTTCCGGGAATCGATCCCGTGTCCCCAAATTGTTAAGCCGCTGTTTTATCCACTTTACTATTTCAATGTTTATGGAAAAATTCGTATGGGGAAACTCACTTATCCAAATTACTATTTAGATGACACAATCATAAATATCTAGCAATTATTGCCGAAAAATTTATCGTTCTGTCATAATAATTTTTTTATGTTAACATAATCAAATTCAGAGTAGTAGCACAGCAAAAAATTCATCGTGATAGCATGGTAATATTTGAAGACAGCAAAACATAAATTGTAATGAAAGGCACGCATTCATTATCAATGGCAGACAAAATTGTTCTAAAAATAACTACATACAGAACTAAATACAAACTGTAAATAACAGCAAAAATTGTTCGTCCTTTTCTTAAAAATGATGGAAACTAAATTTTAATAGTCAACTAAATCATTACAAAATATCAACATCATATTGATAATGATATCTTATAAAATATTATATTAACATATAAAAAAATAATCAAATCAGAAATTTTATACAACAAACAGGCCCTCAGATACTTGTCGATAAATCGATGTCAAAAGTACTGAAGTACAATTTCGATTCTGAATAATCTTCATTTTGAAGATTTTTAAACGCTCATTGAACTCTAATAGTGGATATTTTTGTTGAGCAGTTAAACTCAGTTCAATCAATAACAATTTTATAGTTATAAATACCGACTTATCAATAATTTGGCGAGTTTCATGTATTATTAAAAGGGAAGAAGAATTATGTGTACAAATATTATATTAATTCTAACGTATTAATACTTAATTATTAATTAAGTATTGATTAGTTAGAATTTAGATCACAAACATTAATATCAGACATTATTATTGTTCATAATTATATTTGTGTAAATACAACATTATTTACACGAATAATTATATTATTTGTCAATAGTATTAACTGATTTTTTGAGATTATATTTTATTTATATAATTAATTCTTCTTATAAAGCTGGAGTTTTAATCTACTTTAATATCATTTTAAATATTACTAACTTTAGTCCTTCTCCGTAGAGTTTTCTTTTGATTTGGATGTACAAGAGAAAAACATTAATTAATTCATCCTAATCTAACCGCCTTCCTGAATCTACACAATTTATTCATGCTGTCCTAAAATATGAAAATATGAAAATGTTCAAAGAAAATTCCGTAATCGATTTGCCTGACCAAAGATAAACTATTCTACTTGCTGCAATATCCAAACTCCTTCTCTTCAACTTTTGTTAGTACAGACATTAAATTGCCAATATGTCTCTCGATTTAATATGAAAACAATTCCCGAAATTAATAAAGTTATACAAATATGCTTTGTTCAAGTCAAAGATAAAAAAATCTTATTATTTTCCTTAATAAGCTTAAAATTTTATATTCAAATAAAAATACGTTAAAATAAAAGTTTTATATTTTATTATATCGTAACTATTGCCGCTTTTTTATATAAATTATATATATATTTTATATATTATTTAAAATTGTTATATAATGATATATATAAAAAATGTATTAAAAACATATTTTTCTTTTCACATTCATACTTTACGAATATATATTTTAATATTATAAATTAATATAATATAAATTAAACATTAAATATTAAGAATTATATTTTTAATATCCCGTACGGAAAAAAATATAAGTCAAAATATATGTCAAAATATATAACTTTTTGCCGTTAAAATATATTTGAAAATATATATCAAATATATTTTTTATATGTAAATATATTTTTACATATATTCTACAAATATATTATTACTTGTATTTTTACAAATATATCTCAGAAATATATTTGAAATATGTATTAAATATATAACGTTTTGCCGAAAATATATGTGCACATATTCACATACATTTTTGCATATATTTCGAAATATATTTTGTTCCATTAGGGATAAGCACTTTAATTAAATTATTCTAAATTGCGATAAAACAAAGTTAAAAAGTGTACATAACATCACTAAATCCAAGCATGGTTTTGAAATTCTCTTTGTTTTCTTTATTTCTTTATTAACTTTGTAATAAATATGAGTTATATTGCTATTTTTAATTTTAGCACTAAAAGCACAAATATCAATTCTATAATATCGAATGAGCTTTGTGTGCAGTTTTTTTCCAATTATCGAGCTTCAGAGAAAAGGCTTCGGAGTTGGTTAGAGCTTTGTTTGATTAAGAGCTGTTATTCAACATGAAAGTACAATTATAGAATTCTACTATAACTATTGCGCTTAACATGTACAGCAAATTTTTAATATATGAGTTTTTTCTTAAAAATATATATATATTAGAAGCAGAACTTTCCTTTAATCAGAAAAAGATTATGTCAATATTAAATATATATTAAAATACATAAAATCAGTTAAAATGCAATTTCAATTTTTACCGTTGTAAATTCATTTTAAAACATTTCATTTCATCATCTCAATACAAAATTCACATTATTTATTCATATTATTCCTTTTTTTGACATACTTTTTTATTTTTTATTTAATATAAAAAGAGATGTCCTTTTTATTTATTTTTTATTTTTTAATTGAAAACAGTACACATTTTGTTTAAATTATTTGATACGTCTTTTTATTATATGCCTTTTTTCAATTGTCACATTTTCGGTTGTAGTTTTATTAAAGTAACATAAATACACATAAAAATATATCTTGATTAGCATCAATTAAATGTCAAAAAATAATTATAAACATTACTTTTATTTCTAATCAATTTTCGCAACTAATGGCTCCCACTTACAGTAAAGTTAAATAAAGAAAAGCACAGACAAATGTAATGTTATGAAAATTACTTTGCGATAGTCACATTATTTGATAAAATAAATTAATATATAAAATAAATGAAAATTGTGTGATTGCAATATAATTTGAATAAAAACTGTTTACTTTCAATCTAACGTGATAAAACTTCAAAGAAAATACATTTGCAATTATTTTTCGAATTAAATATCATCTTTAAACATAAGTAATAAATAAGTTGAACAGTTTAATAAAATATGAAAAAATCTCGCTGTAGGCGGTAAGTAAAATTATGCCAACGGGGTACGAATCGCAAGTGCTTACCCTACTTTCTGTTCGCTACCCTTATCTTTTATGGTTATAAGGATTTAACTCACAGTCTCTTTGTTATCATTCATTTGTTGTCGCCAGTATCTTTCTCTCGAAGCTTTTTAAGGGACACATTCATAATATAAGTTGCATGTGTTACAAACGAACTTTAAATCATCATGCACTGATAAAAAAAACGTTAATGAACAACGTTAATGGAATTTTGTAACTAATTATAACTTGACTCAATTAAAAAATTTACTGAAATAAATCATTATAATTTAACAATGTACAAAAATAATTAAATAGATATCAAAAATACGGGATTAAAAAGCTTTATATTGATGTATATTAAGTTGTGTTTTATATGATAATAATATTTGTCTCATATAATGCATTAACATATTTATTTCATATACGTATCGTAAGTATTCTGTTTATGTGCCATATAAGTTTATATATAAGATGGTTATTATGGAGTCTATTCTTTGGGGCAATATCATGTCTTTTGTATAAAGATTTATTTTTGTAGCGCATCGTATCAAAGTTAAGTTAAAGTCTTTTGATTATACCATTCTTCTGAAGTCAGGAATGTCAAGGGATTATCATAGATAATTGAAAAGTGTAAACAATCATGTTTTGCGGAAGAGAAACATGATTATTTTGAAATTGATCGTTTAAGACAAAATAACCTTAATGCATCCTTAGTGAGTGTCTTTTAATTATATGAGCAGGTCATGGTCATACTGAATCAGTCGGTCATACCGCAGGCTATCGAGTTAATATGCACATCACATAATATCGTTTTTAATCACGTATCGAAAAAGTACATAAATGACTACTAAAATTAAATTCTCGTTGATAATTATTGATAATTAGTTGCTAAGTAATTTAAGAATTCATCATTTCCTTAGTTTTATGACTCCTTTAAAATGTCGTAATGTGAAATAACTATGAAGGTCCTTATTTTTAGATATTAAACATTGTTTTTAGAAGAAGCAGAACTGAGTTGACAAATTGTCTTTAATACGATTTTTTTACTTCAGAATTAAACCAAATTTCGATTTTTAAATATTTATTTTTGTATATTTTCATATATTTAATTACATTGAAGTAATATACTTCAATGTAATTAAAGTAAAATTCAATGTGAAATTTTTCTTATATTTTTTAATAATTATTGATCGTAAGTAAATTTTATCTTTTGTTTGTATTTCTGGATGTTTGATTTGTGGTGAATACTTTTGCCTTTTGTATTTAATTTGTTTTTATATGTATCCACTATATAAAAACTGTCCCTCTTTACGCTCGAATTGACTTTTACATGTTTTTTGTTCAGGCATATATTGGACAATACTGATTATTCTTTTTTTTTAAATTGAAGTTTACTTGAACTAATGAATGATTTATCAATACACTGAAAAATTCAAGTTAGTTTTAGTTTTAATCGAATAAATTACGTAATAAAAATATAACTATTTAGAAAAACTGGTAATTAATCCAAAAAAGTTAGATTCCTCCACATTACAATCAACTTAGGCAGAATAGAAACTGGATAGAAAATCCATTTTCAAAGACAGGTATAATAGTAACTGCCCTTCACTATTTTTTGAAGCTAAAATCTTAAAGGAAAAATAATATTGTGACGTTTTAATAATACAGATAATAGAAAAAAAATTAATCGAGATTTATGCAGAATTTGTAAACTATATTTGGCTTCTTCTTTATTTTCGATATCACATATAAAATAACAAAAGATCATGAAAATAAACTTTTCAATTAAAAACAAAATATTAAATTTCGTAGAATTTTTATAATAATCCTTTTTTTATTATCAAATACCAAAAATAGAAAGTACACTGAAAGTGTAATGAAGCAATGATAAAAGCAAAGATCAAAGTGATCTATGAACAAATAAATGAATTTCTTCCTTTTTCGTTACCAATTAATATACTTCATATTTATTCATGTTTTACATATTGATCGAATATTTCTCAAATATAATACTTACATTTTATTAATTGTTTTATTTTTTATTAATAATTAATTTAATTATTAATTAATATTTAATTTAAATATTAAAAAAAATAATATTAAATAATAAATTAATAATTAATAATAAAAAAATAATTAGCTAAAAGTACGGAAAAAGCTAAAATTATTACATGGAAATTTAATATTAACAAGTTACATTAAATATAAAATTTCGGGGAAAAAACTAATGAATTTTATTTGTCTACTTTTCTATTACTTCATTACTGTTAACTTCATTATAACTTATGAAGTTAAAAATATGTGCGCCTATATTTTATACTATCATCGTCTTTGAAGGGACAAGATTTTTCAACATGAATATACATTTTATTTATATACACATTATTACGTGAAACTAGTTAATAAATAATATATATTGTTAATATTTATTGTGAATTATATGTATCCTTATAAATTACATGTATTATTATAATATAATATGTAATAAAGGAATTACTTACATCAACCTGGAAATCCATTTTCATGCGCAGGATGGCCACTCTTGTCTTGGCATCTAAAAATTATACCAGAAATTAATTGTATAAAAATTATAAATTATCGACACATAAAATATCTATAATATTTTTACAAATAACATTATCTTAATATCATTAATCCATTCTTTCTAAACTCATTTATAAATGTATTCCGCGTGAAGCTCGACACTTCTTACTGGTCATTGGGCACTGGTCGTTGTCAAACCATAGTACTAGGAGACAAACTCCAAAAATGTTCCTATAATTTCTTGGAATAGTTTATTGCTGAATAGAGTCAAATTAAGCTTGATATATTTGCAAACTATTTAATAGTCCAAGTTGAAACATAGAAATAATTTCTTTTTTTAATGGAAATATTTATGGCAGAAGATACTTCTGAGAAGAACCTCTTTTGTACCCACACAGCAATGTATTGTTTGTATCACAAAAAAATAGAAATTAAGGATCTTTATTGTTTGTATAAGAAAGTGCATAATAAAAAAAATGATGATCAAAATATCAAATCAATTATATGACTGCCCCACATTTTACAATGCGCACATGTGGGTCAACAGATCAAGGGCATAGTTTTCCCGGTACCCGTGCAAAATTCCTGTTGCTCCATGACCTATTTTATTAAGGCATGTCTTTAATATTCTAACTACACAATTTTCAAGGTCAATGTCAACATTACTTGCCAACTTATAGCGAAAGATTCTCGATCAAAAATTCAATACAATTTTGATTGAAAATGAACTTAATTAATGTTTTAATAAATACACAGAATGTAATTGACTCAGTGATTTAATATTTAAATGCACAAGGTCAGAACGTTCCTACAATAAATGAAATTTATCCTTCTGTTGAGTATATTTCAAGTATGTTAGTATTTTATACAAGATATAATACTAAATCAGAAAAGGTCAAAAGATAAATATATTATTTTTATCATCTTCAGTTCCATATCAGAAAAATATTTCTTAAATGTTAAGCTTTATATGCATTTAATATGTAAATTCTAACTATATCTCTGTTAATATGTAGAATTTATATTGAATAAATAAAAATTATAAAATGTTACATGAAATGTAAATAGTAAAACTAAAACTATAAAACTTATTATGAAAATTTAATTTTTAATATTTCAAAACCGTATAATTAATACTCTGACGTGACTGTTCTTGCACTTGATTTCCTGTAAAAGGACATTTTTTTATTAAATTTTATATCAAACAAAGTCATTCATATGTCTATTACAAGTGACTCATCGTTGTACACTTTTCTTGTTCGCATTTGAACTTGAAATGTTACATTATTTCAACGCATAAAACTTCAATTTGATCGATCATTTTATTAAAAGCGGAAAAAATTTTTCTGCAAACCTAACAATTAATTTGAACTTTAATAAATGAATTGCAATTATGCATTTAGCTATTGCAATACTTCAAATTCAATGTTAATTTTATCCTTCCAGCATATCAAGGATCTTAGGAATACAATTTTCGATTAATGAAGATGACTTCTTATCGATAACTGTTATGTATGTTCTATGACTTTCGTCATCCACTGCCAGTAATCATTATTACATCAATAAGTATTAGATAAACATTCTTAAAAGTTCTTATATGTTTATCAGAAACAGGTTTGTAAGTATGAATAATATTTTTTTCTATCATTTATGATTCTATTGTTTATAAAAAAAAGTGAGAAAAAATAAATACATAAAGAAATAACGATTTCTCGATCAATTACTATTTGATGATTCTTGAAAAATACGCATACTTTTTTATTTCCGATACCTGAATAAATCATAAGTCTGCTGTCTAACTTAAAATTAATTTAATCATACGTGCAACTACTGCAGCATCCATTCTCATCAATGTTCATTTCTTATCAAAAACCTCTTTTATAATTTGTATGTAAATATTTCGCTTAAGTCGATTACGTGGAATACATAAACAAGTTACACTTTTACCGCCTGTAATTTTGTGTAATAAAAATATCTTTAAGACTTACATACAATTAACATATTATGTATTTGACGCAACGTTTATGTGCTTAATATGTAACACGTAACATATGTAATAACAGAAAAATATGTAACTCAATATGTATGATATTTTGATAAATGCATATGAGTATTGTCATGTAAAAGATACACAACGCAAACATATAGGAAAGATAAAAAATACAGTTTTAATAATTATTTGTATATATAAATTAACAAATTCATTGATTTAATACGCACCATGTTTGTTTATATACATTAATGTTGTAATTATCATTATTTATCGTATAATTGTATAATCCCAATCAACAATCAACATGCATGTATTTATAGCTTAACGGCGAATTGTCTTCAAGTACACACCCACATTTATGACGATTCATTAAAGGATTCATAAGTCACTCAATCAAACAACGTCATATTAAATCCGGTTTACGAACAAATAAAAATGCAGCTGAAATAATGATTTAGTTAAACATTCATAATCTATTTAAAGTAGGGATTCCCTGCTTTTTTTTCCGATAACGTGCAATATTTAGAAAAATGACTTTTAGTCTTTCATTCACGTCAATGAACATGAGTTGGACAATTCTAATACGTGTATAAACAAAAAATTGCAAATGATTAAGACATTAAACAGAAATTATTTATGACACGAGATTCTTTTAAACTTTCCAATTAATAACTTTATTTTCCTTAGTGACGAATATTATATTACTGAGGAAATTGAGTCATTTCCACTTTTGTCGATAGATTTTATGAAGTCAATTGCAAAATTACAAAACTATCTTGTATTTCTTTTAATTTTAAATTAAAAGATTAATGTAAACACAAATAATACAAATACAAAATTGAAATTTCTCCCATATAATTATTTATTATGGGAGAAAAATAATGTGAATTTAAGAATAATGTTGTTATATTTTATATATTCTTACGTAAAAAGGTAACATTTATTTTATTTATTAACATTATTCAACTTTACATATTCATATCGAGATGTAAAAAATAAAGATTCATTCAGATTCTCTTCATTCAGATTCACTTCATTCATACTTCGTCTAACTTAGATTGCAAAATACTACGAAACTGAAAATGCACAAAATTAATAAATTTTAATGATGAACATGAAATTTAAACTTTAATTGTCCATGAAATTTTTGTAATGCAAACAAAGTTTTTATGTGTAGATCTATTAGATTGAAGTTCTTGAAATTATAACCATTACGTTTACATACAAACGTTATGCAAACCGGATTTGTTGTGATAGTATTTGACAACGTACAGGTATGGAAATACAAAGTTATAGGTTGTAAATCTGTGTGATAATAAATAGATCTAATAATTTTGATATCACTCACGTTGGAATAGTAACATTAAGTTAGATAAAGATTAAAATACTGACAGTATTTAGAATGCATATTTTCATATCACTTTATTGCCTATAAAAGCATATACGAACCAAATAACAAATCTAAAATATTTATGTTCTAAAAAGTTAGTAATAAACTTGATAACTATACATTTAAAAGAAAAAATTATGTATATATTATATTTATCTTCATGTATACATTATATTTAGAAAATAACCGTTTTAATGAACGAATACTAAAAGTTCAATTGTCCAAAAATAATTTAGTGAAAGAGAAAATTCATTCGCTCATATCTGTAAAAACATTTTGCAATGCACATATATGAATATTGCGCCTTAGTAATGCATAATAAAATAATTATGTGATTCTTCTTGCATACAAAAACATTTTAATTGTATTAAATGTTTGAGAATACATTTTCAAACTTTATAAAAACTGTTATATATTCAATATTTTGAGGAAAAAATTTCCAGAAAAAACTCAATCGAAAATTTATTGTGTAATTCGTTTATACGTCCGACGATAATAAAAACAAGAATATGAGTTTAATTAGTGATAATTTACGACTAGTACAATAGAAACATTGCAATAGAAAATCTAATATTGGTTGGAGACGATGTTTTATGAGAAATCGTGCAACGTCAAACTTTACGTATCAAAAGTTTTCAATTGACATTAAGTTCATGCATTTTTTATGAAAAAAAAAATAAAAATGTATATTTCTGTGAAATAAATTATTTGGTAATTGAGTTTGTAAGATATTTCAAATCTTCAGAATTATATAAAAGAATAGTCTAGAAATGTATATAAAACAACTTAAATTGTATCTCTCATGCATTAAAAATGGCATTATTCAGGGTAGTATCGAATTTTTTCCTGTTAAATTACGAGAAAACATAAATTGTTTTATTAGATATGTCGACACTTGATGGATAGCATCATGATATTGCTATTATGTTTGTTAAAATGCAATCGATTTAAATCAGAATAGAAAATGTATTATCAATAATTCATATCAATTTTTTGTTATGCAGATTACGTCTAATCAAAATAATTACCTCGATATATTTGACTGCAACTTTATACAGATGCGTCTGCTTAAATTCCACATTTCTCAGTCTTATGCTTATTGCAATTGAACATTTCGAAGCATCGTATGAGAAAATAAATAGCAACAAATTTTAATGACTATACGTTTTATTAAAGTTAAGGATAAATTTATATAGACAAGACAAAAATAAATATTTGCGAAACATTTTTATTTTATAAATAATTTCATCAATTATTTATAAAATGCTAATTAATTACGCAAATTTTTCATATTTAATCATTAATCATGGTTTAATCATTGATCATGTTTTTTATGAATATTAATATATTTTATTATTATATAAAATCTTTTAAATTAACACATACAAAATATGTTTGCAAAAACATATTATCATGTATAAAATGAATGTTTTACAAATTGGAAACACTTTTTTGTGATATTTCGTAAGTTCTATTTGTAAAAGAAGTAGTTTTCTGGAATTGGTCGGATGAAACCAATCAGTAAGATCTAACAAAGCTACCGGTTCCTTAAAAGTCCCTTTTCATAAACCTATTTTCTTAATTGGATGTAATTCTTTAAGAAATTGTTATCATAAATAATGTAAATTTATTTTTACTTACTCAAAAAATAATTACATTCTTCAGAATAAAAATTGTTCGAAAAAAAATTTGATCGTACCTTTTTTAAACATTTTGACCATACTTTTATCCAAAAATTTACTTCAAATATGATACAAATGCAGACATTCTGTGAGTATTATATTTGCTGTCAATTAAATAAATTTAGAGTCAGTTTGCAATTAAATATGGCTATTTAATTTAATTATTTATTAACATTCGTCGAACGTCTGCAGCAAACGTTCTTTAACAAAAAAGGTCTAAATTGCAAGCATTTTTCTGTATAATAAATGAGAATTACCCAATACCTGAATGTTCAATACGTACGTGGTTAACATTTATGCAATGTGTGAAATACAACACGTATTTTTACAAAAATCAGAAAGTTTAAATTACATCAAAAGAGTACTTGTTTCTTTTTAAAAGTGTCTCAAAACTAAAATCAGAACAGTGAAAAAAGTAATTAATACAATTACTGTTTGCAAATATACACAATATATGCATATATTCTCATACTAAATTACAAATTAAAATATATAAAACTAACTATTATGTTGTTTTTATATACTTTAACATGTTTTTTTTTCTATTATTTAACAGTGTATTAGTTTTGTGTACACTGCAGAAACTTTATCTTTTAGTCTCATTTTATTTCTACTCTGCTATATTTCGAAATTCAACCCTCAACAACTTTTTTCGGAAGCTTAAGCCGGATTTACGATTTCAACCTGCTACGACGTGCGCGATTAACCCTGTGTAACTTAAATCATAACTTAATAGATTCCGCAATTTTTCTTATCCCCCTCCTACGAAGTGGATATTCAATAGCAGACAAGTTCAAACGGTAAGTGGCTCGCAGATCGTCGAAGGAAATTGTGAGTTGCGGTTGCCGATCGATTGGGTCCTGTCAACAGCATCGATCGTGCTTGCTTTTCTCATTTTTCATAAGAAACATAAATTATAAAAAAACAGACGCAACAAATACAATCGTTTTTTTTTAAATATAATTTACGAAAAGAAAATGCTGTTACAAACGATTTTTCTCTTAATTTGTTTCTCTCGTTTCTCGGTTGCGGAATTGAAGTTGGAAATGCTGCACGTGGTAAATGTCGCAAAAATGTTAATTTATCGTATCGTTAAAATATATTACTGAAATTTTCGTTTTCATGAATCCAAGTGTATAATAATGTGCTCGCTTTTAATTAATCAAGGTGTTCCGTCACGGTGACAAGGTGCCTCATAAAGAATTCCAAAACTATCCCAACGATCCATACCGGGACCATTCATATTATCCTTACGAAGACGGCGATTTAACAAATGTAAGTCTGAGTTATATTTCATGATGTAAAATAAAAATACTTTCCATTCATCATGTTACAAATGAATTGCTTTAAAGTCTAATTTTACAAATGTTGTTCAAAATTTTATGGTACTTGTTTCATTTTTCATTTCAAAATTAAGAAACGTATTGGTTTTGTGAAATTTATATGCAATAATTGTTTAATTTTTTAAAAAAGTCAATAGTTATGTGCTCAAATGAAAAGGAATGTATAGGCTTTAATTTATAAATAAATATAAAGTCGTGTAAAAACGCGACTTCTGTATAATAATACTGACAGTGCAAACAACAGGTATATTATTATCTTACCTAATACCATGTAATTTAATATAAGGAAATGATATATGTACACATAAAAAGTTAAACAATCCATAGAACAATGTCTAGTCACATTCAAAAATTACTAGACAATTATTATTACTATCACTTTTTATTTATTACTATATATTTTATATTATTATATATACCTTTCTATAAATTATTTACTATTTCATTATTATTACTATAAATTATTACTATATATATTTATTACTATAACTGGTCTGATTAAGATTAAAATTTAATAAAAAAATCTGGTCATAGTTTTTTTTACATTATCTGTCTTAAGTATCTTCCAAAAAACATGTTATTACTCAATGTGTGCATAATTTCGTTTTCAAATAAAACAAAAACTGCAAATTTACATAAATTAGACCTGTTATTGTTATAATAGATACATTTTTTAACTTCTAAAATAAACCAGTTCATAAACGAAACAAATTCAAACGTACATACAATTTCGTCTCGTATGTAAATTTTGAATAAAATATTACCGCGATAATCGTAATGTATATACATTTTCAGTTTACTTGCAAGATAATTTCGTACTCATCATAATCCATTGAATAATACAATATTCATTTGAAAAAGTATAAAGATATAAGTGAAGCAATTAATGTCACTGTAAATCCTTCTTTATCTAATCGAATTTAGTCATTTGTACGTTTGATTGTTAAAATATGAAAGAAACAAATATTAAAAATAAAACGATAATAATAATTTTGACAAAATGTAAAAAAAATAGAATAATGAGTTCATGCGCAATATATTTTAACATTTGCATCACATAATTTCATATTTCAAACAGTATTTTTGAATAAATTTTATTCGTTAATTTTATAAAAAATGTTATATTCAAAATAATCTCAGTTTACCTAATTATTTATTTTCTCAGAGTATTTTTTCAGAGCAATTAAAATATTTTTAAGTAAACTATCATTATTTAAAATATTTTAGAAATGAATGTTTTTTATTCATTTAAACAAAATATTACTATTTTAAATTATACGCAACTTTCTAAGCGTGCGTTCGTCATATAAATAGAAATTACAATAAAAAATTAAAAATACATAGACATTTTGTATGTATTTTTAACACACATTTGTATGTATTTATACACATTTGTGTGTATTTTGTTGTATAAAAATAAAAAAAAATTAAATAATTAATTATTCATTTAAAGTCAATATACATTTCATACATGATGAGAAATCCTAAATAATGTGACTTTTCAAATATCCTGGTTGTACGAAAATCAGTTTGCATTCAAAAAACGATTTAGAAGAATTACTTAATATAATGGTATAATTATTTCATGCGCACATTAACGTAACACCTTGCAAAAAATTCTTATGTTTACTGTGTTTATACATTAATAAAGATTATTAACAGATAAATGTTGCTTTAACGATTCAAATTTCAAACGTGCGTTTTATATTCTCGTAAAATTACAAATACAAATATTTATCCTAACTAATATTCTTTTATCATGAAACGTGAGATTTAAATACAGCCTTTTTTCAATCAATTTCACAGAGAATTGTTCGAACAAAATCAGAAAGGTTATTATTATAAATCACTGATTCACGCAGTAGTATTGCATAAATGAGAGTATGTCTGTAATTTTAATTCTAAACGAATTATAAAAAAGTTAAGTAATGAAAATTAATATTTCATTAATCTTCAGTTTGATAATTGTTAATAATTCAAATGAATTTTTCAACTCAATTTTTCAAATATTTTTCTCAAATGTCATGATGTATTTTTATCATTTCCTTTAAGAAAAAAATATTCGTATGTAAAATATATGTAAAATATGTAAAATGTTCTTAATGTTAACCATATATGTGTTTTTTTATGATCATACTTTAAATTACATTTCTGCTTATACAGGAAGGCAAAATGCGTGAATATAAAATTGGTATGATGCTACGTGAAAGGTATGATTCGTATTTTGGACCAGATTACCGGCCTTCTCTTATCTACGCTCAAACGACATCACTTAAGAGAACTAAAATGTCATTGCAATTAGTACTCGCCGGATTGTTCCCACCTTCTGAAAAACTCATGTGGAATTCTCATTTGCCATGGACTCCGGTAGAATTTGTATATACGCCATATCAAGATGATTACATTTTGTTCCCGGAATATTGTCCAAAGTAAGTTAAGTTTCTACATTTTTGCAATCTTTCCGTCACACTTATTTTCAAAATATATTACGTATTTTATACACAAATTGCATCATTTTAAATATCAAAATAAAAAACAAAATGTCGATTGACTGATTATAACATGTTCATGTAGTAACGTATTATCAATCGTGGGTTTCTGATTAAAGTCATATATTATTCAAACAATGCTGTTACCATAAATATCTATCACTTATATCTGTAAAAAATGTGCATAAAAATCCATAACATACTATTTGCATAACAATGAAGGTTAACAAACAAATAAACCCTTGATCATAAATACGATTTAAACGAATTAATTAGTTTATTTTACATAAATGTCAATTAAAGAATTTATCGTAATAAATAATGCGTTATCTTGATATTTGTTTAACGCTTTGTTGTTGCTGTTGTTGTTTGAATTATTCAAATTAGCATTGAAGATAATTTTGTGTTTGTTCAATCGATGAATTAATTAATTAAATTCGCGATACTTTATCAAGAAAACAGCGAATTCTTGTTCCTTCATTAATTCTTTTATTTGCTTATCAATAGATATAAAGAGGCGCACGAAGAGGTGCTACAGCTGGACGAAGTAAAGGAGAGAATACGAAAGTACAAGAACCTAATGGCCTATCTGACGCATCATTCTGGCAAGCCAATTGCCGACACAAATGCTGTAAATTATCTCTATAATTTGTTGAAAGAAGAGGTGAACATTTTTCCTTGTTATTTTTACCCTGAAGCTATTTTTCCGGCAATTGCTTGACTTTATAGAACGTATTTAAATATAGTCATTCTAATCAAATTGAAAATGATATGTCGCTTTATATCTTGATTTCTTTTATACTTTTTATTTAGGCAAATCAAAATTTATCATTGCCACTTTGGACGAAAAAAGTTTTTCCACATCCAATGGCGGAAATTACTAAATATGATTTTACGCTTCAATCTTACACTACGTATATGAAACGAGTCAATGGAGGTACTTTTTGCAATCTTTTTTTCATTTCAATTTAAGTTATTTTTAGACATTTTATGAAAAATAACAAAGAAGCATTTCTTTGAAATATTTGATTATATGAGTATGTGAACAAAGTTAATGTAACTCAATCATTTGATTTATTTATTTTTCAGTGAACGTATAATAAATGAATTTTCTTCCTCTTTTAAGGTACTTTGTTGCGCAAAATAACAGATGACATGAAACTGTTGAGAGAAAAAAAGTTAGAACCTAAAAGCAGGAAAGCTTCACTCTTTGGCGGACATGAACACAACATTGCTGCTCTTTCTAGAACCATTGGGATCAAAGAAGGAGGTCTGCCTGCATACGGTTCTACAATTATTTTTGAAACTCTTGTTGATGAACAAAACTTTTATTACATTAGGGTAAGTTGATGCTTTTATAGTTAACATAATACATCATCGAAAATACACATTTTCCTTCTGTAGTTAAGGAACAGTACATTATGCAACAAGTGCGAAAAGTTAATGATTTCAAACAGTTTGTTTGCTTACAATTTTTTTATAACAAGTACAGAAAAAATGATACACTATAAAAAATTTAATGTGAAAATATAGTATATACTGTATAAAATAGTTGTGATAATAGTCACTACAATATTACATTGATACTATAATGTTATAGAACGAATATAAAATTAAAGGTGAAATTTAAAAATGTATATGATAACCTTAAAGTAAATATTGAGATGACAGATGACAAAATTTGGCTTAAAATTGTATATTAATGTATACAGTTAGTCGAATTGACATATATGACAATGTACTGTCAAGATTATAAATTAAACATAATGAACAAAAATGGACAAATATAATTTCAATATTATGTAAAGAAAATTACTGAATAATAAAATACTACTTTGAAAGTTAATAATAAAAATGTGCATGCTCTTAATAAAATTTTGGAAATCGTTGAATGAGCTATTTAAATTTATAAATAATATTTATAATTAATGAATCTTAAATAAGTATTTCAATGAATTTAATGCTGGTTTTATATTTCAATCTAATCACGTATAAAAAATAAATTTGTTTTTTGACTTAAAAAAACCGAACCTAATTATAAATTCAATAAAAATGACTGGACAATATTTTTTTGTTATAATTGTATAAATTTGTACCAGAATAGGTAAAATTATAGTTCCAATAATAAAATTTTGTAGTTATACTGTAAAGTTATATATTGCAACTTTAATCATTTATATCTCATCATATATAATTATAGTTAATGTACTATATATTTGTAGTTCAACTATAAATTTTTAGAATGCTTATGAAGTTACAATTTATTAACTATATTTTTATACTTTGAATTTACTTTTCTAGTAAATGCAATATAAAATGTACTATAATTTTACAGTTCACATTTACAGTGTACTTCATGGCATAAATTTTGATAGGGATAGTAACTAATTACAGTACAGCACTGCAATTGCCTATTTTTATTTTTTATGTTAAGATAGTACATTATGTATCAAGGGCGGAACAACAGCGATTATAGCGGAGTATATTTTCTTCGTATCTTCGTACGAAGCAATAATCGCAGTTCCGCCTTCGATGCAGTATTTTACACAACAAGTGCAAGGTACTTACTTCATTATTGTTTGAGAAAGAAGTCGGTAAGTAGCTCATTATAATCCTAGGGTTATAATGAAGTACTTACTACTTACCAACCGCATTCGCTAACGAAAGGAAATATATTCCGAAATATATACAAAAATTTATGTGAATATGTGCACATTTATTTTTGGCCAAAAATTATATATTTTATATATATTTGAAATATTTTTCTAAAATATAATTGCAAAATATATGCAAGAATATATTTGTTTAAAAAAGCGGAAAAAAGTTACACATTTGATATATATTTTTCCATACCGGTTCAAAAATAATAACGAAATCCTTATCTTATCAATAGACATATTCACACATTTTCTTCTTACTTTCTTCATTTCAAAAATTAAACTCATTCTTTTAGAAAATTATAACCTATCGTAAATTAAAATTAAATTATAATTAACCTAAATCTGTTCAATACAATTAATAATATATAATATAATAATAACTAAAGACAATAAAATCGTATCTCTTTATAAATCACACATTAACACATTAATTACATATTAAATTAAAAATAAATATAAAAAAAATATTGTGCAAATATTTTTCTAAATGCTATGCATAAATGTAATTTATAATAATCTTAAATATAAGACATAATTAATTAAGTGTAAGTGCAATTCGAGAGCGAAGGTAGCTCGTTTATTTCCGTTCTTTGAAAATAAACATAAAAACTGTCGCTAAAAGATTACTTGGCTGGTTAAACGTGATCTGAGTATACACAAATATAAAAAATAATCATCTTAGTAAACTGTACAATATTATGTTTAATTTCACGGAAATTTCACTGGGAAAGCGTGATTATCATTTATTATCATTGTTAATAAATACACGTTTACGTTTTCGTGAGAAACAAGACAGATAACTTTTAAGTCGCGAAATTAATAATACTGAAATGCGCGAATATGACAATAGCATACATTTGCTTTGCTCATAATTTTTGTTGCATATACTGTTTTACCGAAAAATAATAGTGTATACAATTTTTTTTATTTTACATAGTGAACAAAATATACTTAATTTGAACACAATTTCTATTACAATCTTTCCGACAATATTTTTAAATGAATAATAAAATATATTTTTGCCTTATAAATTTCATTTTTACATCTTACGTAAGTGGAAATATCAAGTTTATTGAAACGTACAGTCTGAAATTGTTTCAGCGTATACAATTTTCCTTCTTTTCTTTTTTTCCTTTTTTTAAACAATTAACTGTCTTTGAGGTTTCTTTTTGTTAATAATTATAATAATTTCGTTTATGTAGCAAAAACTACAGTGAAACAAGAATACTAAAGTATACATCATATAGACATTCATATATTTATATAACTAGATAAGGATTAATAACCTGAAAATAACAGGATATTATTATTAGTTTAAAATGTATATATATTTCAAATATTTCTATGTTTCGTTAAATAAACTCTCACGAACTTAAATTTTTTAAATATATGACAAATATCTAAATTTTTGCCGCAAAAAATACATTTTTCATATATTTATACATGTATTTATAAAAAAAATTATTTGAATATAGTTAAAAATATCTAACTTTTGGCCGAAAATATATTTTATCTATTTTACATATATTTTGAAATATATTTTGTTTCATGAAGAAGGAGATTATTAAATTAAAGCACATACACTGGGCCTAAAAAACGCAACACATTATGGAAGCCAACAATTTTCAAGAAGCTATAATTTTCTGCAAAATCAATGAAAATTTGCCCTACTTTTTTTAAAATTAAAGATGAAATCTTTTTCTTTCGATATGTGAAACTATATTTTTTTAATCTGGTATCCCCTGTACACCCCCCCCCCCCCAAGGAACATAAAATTGCAACAACTTCAAATGCATTTTTTTTGTATGCAAACAAGTTGACATAAGTTGACATATACACACATAATCACTGACGATTATGTGTGTTTTTGTTAATTTATAGGACACACAAAATTTAATGCGGGAGTTCGGATACAAAAAATACCCGTCCACACTTTGAAAGAGGAATTCATTTTCAATTAAAAAAAAAGTAGGTCAATTTTCATTGATTTTTCAGAAAGTTACAGCTTTTTGAAAATTTACAATTTTTCGCTTGAAAAAAGTGTTGCGTTTGTTTTTTTGTTTTTTTTTGTCTAGTGTATAAACACTTAATAAAAGTAACAAAAATCAGGAATAACAAAAAATAGATTAAAGCTCCAGATTAAAGCACATGACTTATATACATAAACTCTTCTGTTTTATATATTTTTAATATTAATTTCAATGATGTTATTTATTATGTCTTTTAGTAATTCAATTTCAATACATCAAAATATGATTTTGTCTTATTTTTACATATCAAAACACATATATATTGAATTACTCAAACATACTAAGATTGATATTCTAGTTAATATGATCAAAGATGCAACGGTTTGAGTAGTTCATATTCACAAAATATACCTTTATTTATGCTTAAATTATTTATTTGAAGAGTTGTTTATACACTTAAATATGGAATTCATGAAATGCTTTGTTGAAATTAGTATATTCATGAATGTGAAACTAGTACATTTTAAAGTAAAAAGTATTATTTACCCTAGACTCTATATTATAACAAATAATAAATAACTTTATAAACAATTTTTTATTTACACTAATGTCAAAAAGTATTAACACTGTAAAAATAGAAAATGATATATTTGTTATATAATATTTGTTTTCTGTTTAACAGGTATTATATTGGACTGGAGTTTCGGAACGACTTCTAATGCAATCAATTCCAGGTTGTTCTGAAATTTGCCCATTAAATGACTTTTTAATTTTAATGAAAGACGTAATACCGAGTGATGAAGAATATTACTGTTATGGTAAAAAACCTGATGATGACAACTCGACACACTCCAGTGCGTCGCTGGTTGCCATATCGCAGGAGCTCGCGATATCTTTAATTGTATTTACAATTCTTATAACGAAATCATTATTTTAAGAATGAATTGACCAAATCAATTTTTAATCAGTAATTTGACAATTAATAATTAGAGAAAACATCAGCAACATTGGCATAACATTATTTTAATAACTTCACTTTATAAATTGTTTTATTATTTATTAACAATTAAGCGGAAACATTTTTCTCCGAAAATCCGTCCAATTAAATGTTTAATCCTCAAATGGAGTATATTAATTGTCGAATTACACTTTGTAAATAACTGTAAATATCATCAAATTATTATTAAATAGCACTTAATGTGAAAATCCAATGAACAAGAAATATTCGAAACCATCAATTAATTATTATCGACACGATAGTTATTTTTGAAGTGTTACTCTGAATTAATACATTAAATAACTTTTTATACTTTGATTAATAATAAAGAGTAATTTCGAGAGTTCTTGTTTAGTGGGAAAAGTGCACTTCACATTTTCCTCGACAATATGCATTTAATATATTTAATATACATGTTTAATTTAAGAATACTTGTTGAAATACTAATATAGTTTAACCATACATCGAATGAATATATTTTAAAGATTTTACGAGCATTAGTTATATTGTTATTAAAAATAATATATTATATATTCAATATCATAATATTATACTTAATAAATAACGATATATTTTTAATGTTCTTGTTATTCTTTTGTTCTTAAAGTATCAACAAAAAATTATTCGTAGCAAAAAACATGAACTACATGCACGTTTTAAAAGACAAATTGTTGCTCATTAGTTATTTAACGTATAAGTTATTATATTTTTAAAAAATATAAAAAATATATGAATTGTTCTAAAATATGTTTGTATTACATCAACATTAAAAATATATACTGCCATATTTTTGTTATATATTTTGTCTCATAAGTACCTTCTTGCATGAGAAAGTGGAACTAATTAGCACAATTCGATTCCGTTTGTAATATAATTATAAAATTGCTTCAATTGCGTATATATTAGAGATCATTTCTACTCAGTAAACAAATTCTAACTAATGACTTAACAAGTAATATTACCAGCGCAGGTAATATTTATGCTATTTACTAATTACGGTCAAAGCAATTAAACAATGGCAATAATCTGATAGATGTGTATTTGCAAATTAAGTACCAATGCATTACTTTGCTATGATCTTACGACATATCATTTGCTTAGCTCAAATTTAAATGAGTATTTAGTAAATAAAACATATACGTATCAACGTACCAAATTTCGCTTTGTATTATTAATATGTAAATTCACGTGACATACATTTCACCAAACAAATGTCATTTGATGTGTACATGTCGCATTACAACATTTTGATATGTTAAATTTCTATTTTGAAGTCGTGTAAAACTTGTAATGTGTTAATGAAGCACTCATCTGTTAATCATAATTCTTTATATATCTCCTTAAGACTCTTATATAAACAATAATATATAAAAAATTAGATCTTACATTATTATCTAAAATCTAAATTACGCACATTACATAATATTGTAAATTAAAGTAGATGAACAGATGAAAAATAAAGAAAATATACGTATTCCAATAAAACCTACTATAAATGTTGTTATAAATATTAAATTATTAGTAAAAATAATTAATTATTGCATTTGGTGTTTATGATGCACTTAATGATTATCAATCAAATAAGATAATTGTTGCAATTAAAAATCGATCTGAGTAAGTGAAGCATCAATTTTTATCAGTATTTCATCAGCAGTTAACGCAAAATTTAATTAAAAATATCCAACGAAATGCCGCCGAACAGAAATGCTCAATAAAAAATATAACGTTTAAAGTAACATGGAAAATACAGAGTAAAAACAAATAAATGAATATAATCGATATTGCGACAAAATATATTGAACAGCTGTTTACTCCAGTATATCTGTAACAAACTTTAGCGAGTAGAAAATGAATGACAAAAACAAAAACGTGTATTTTTAAAGTGTCAAAAATATTGTATAAAAGTATAAAATGAATTAATTTAATATAACTGCATGTTATTTGAACGACAAACAACAAACCCAGTTTATATTCAACACGAAAAATCTAGTGCAAATAAGTAACGTTTTAATAACAATGGCATTGAGTTTTTTGTTACTTTACAATGTTCATATATATGTATGTATGTATATATACATACATATATATGAACATATTTGATTACTGTTATTGATAGCAAGTGACGAGAAAAAGAATGACAGTTAGTGATGTGTGAACATAAACTAGAAGTAGAAAAAGACAAGCATGGGAAAAAGAGTTATTGACAAAAAGCAGTGAAACGCAGTGAAAAGTAACGAATCATAAAGATAGGTCAGGTTTGTATGCATTGATAAACAAAGTAACTTAAAATAATTTACTGATGCGTTTATGCTGATAAAATATCACGGTATCACCATTTTTTATACAAAATTATTGATATTCCATTTTCATTATAATAGATAAATATTTCATTAACAACATATTTTACTTTTTTTATTAAACAACAAATTATATAATATAATAATAATAAATACAATCAAAATAAAACCTTATATATATTATAATACACAAATGAATACATCAAATTATAAGAGGAAAAGCTCTATTAATTGCCTGTAAAAAAAATAAAAAAAAATATATAAATTTCATTCTTAATCATTCATTATAATTTACTTTGCTTAAAATGCAATTCTCAGATGTATTATTGTGATAAAAGTAACATACATATAAATACGTTTAATTTGTTACGTGTATAGAATGTAGGCAAAATATTTTCTTCATGTTCACATAAAATGCAAACCATATGTTCAAAATACCGTTCTACTAACGTTAAGTATACTTAACGTTTGAATCGTCGTTGAGGAAAAAGAATTAAACAGCACAACTTCGTCTACTGACCTCCGACAACTAAAAATGTATTAAATTTGTCTACAGTTTTCTTGAACAATATACATGGTTAAGACGCGACTAAAATAAAATGAATACACAAATTACAGCACATAAATTGTCAGAGCATAAATGACCAGCCAGCGTTGTAATAACGTATAAAGATATCTGCACTTAACGGTAAAATTCTTATGTAGTATACGCGATGATCAATGTCACATATAAAATGAAGGACATCAAATTCAAAAATAGCTGCTTAATTTAGTATAATTAATATAAAAATGGTTGAACAATCTATAATGATTTCAATCTAATGAGTAAGCTGGATTAACATACTAGTATACAAAAGCAAAAATTCTATTTGTCAAAAAAGTATTAACATAAAAAGATTTGTATATGCCAAGTTAACAAACTTTTTTTTACTAATTTAATATACAGTTTCGTATGTTAACTTAAAATACTTTATTACACTAAATTAACATAACACGTGTGATACATTAAAAGTATATGTAAATTATTATTAAAGAAATGATACTTTTAGAACTATATTTAATGTATTTATAAATTAATAATAATGTTAATATTGACCTGTGTGTTATTTTGTGATTAAAAGATCTATTCTGAAATAATTTAAAAAGTTACAGTGCTGACTTATGTATGCATTGTAATACGTCTGTTGCATAATACTAATAGTCAAACAGTTATAGTTATCGCTTCAACGTTCATTACATACAATGACTATACTGCACGCTTTGCTGCAAAGTTTTTGAAAGCATAAGTGTATAAATAAAGGTATATAGACATTGTATAAAATTGACGATTCATTGATATACAACGAGTGAAACATTTTTTGTTCAATATTTCTTCTTCATTAATGAACAGAAGTCTTCAAAGGACGAGTTATTAAAAAATTTGCATTGATGAGAATAATTAAACCAGTTTTGTGAAACAACATTTACAAGAAATAAGATTATATTAATGTGTCAAAGATGTGTTCTCTTTCTTGATTTTTTCTGCTATTACAAAACGGGTTTTGCAACCATTTTAAAATTAATTCTACTGGGTATTCATTGAACATATAGATTATATACATTTTTTTTCTTTGTATGAAACTCACATATTTTGTATTTAAATGCTCAAAATGCTAAATGATTTAAATGTTCCAGAGTTTCATTTATTAATTAAATAATTTTGTTAATTATGAACCACTAATGAAAAATGTGTAGTTTACGTACGAGCGTACTTGTTTGATTTTAATTACATTTTTTAGTTTAATTACATAATACTTAGAGTTACAGTTATGATTTTCTTTGCAAATTAAATCCACGTGTCAAAAACAGTTAGTATTAAAAGATATGTAGTGTTCGATAAATAAAATGTTCAACTGAATTATATATATGCACAATTATATACAATTAAATTTAAAAAATTGTACACCTTAGTTATTCAATATTTAATATATATATCTGTAAAAAAATGATCAGTATATTACATATATATATATATATATATATATATATATATATATATATATATATATGTGTGTACAAACAACTGATCAATATCACAATTTTTATCACAATTATTATTACATTTATTATTTTCATTATCATGATTCCTTCGTTGCCATTGTGTCCGTGTTATATTTGAAATATTGAAGGAATATTCTTTAACTCTATAATGATACTTTTTTGCTAAAAGGCATACAGTATTATATTGCAACAAGTAAAAAAGATAATAATATTCTTTTACTCTCGATCATATAAAAAGAATAATTTTTATTGCTTCACTTTCTATTGTAAAAAGATACTAATTAATAATTAAAAAAATGGCATAAAGAATTTATTAAACGAATACAATTTGCATTTCATAAATGATAAAATACGATATATATAATATATTTTTCATTCTTTTTTTCCTAATTCATGATTTCATTCAAAAATTAAAAAACAAAATGAAAAAATTCAATTTTTAATTTATGCAAATCAGTGTCTTCGTCAAACTGTCCACACTTCAAGCCAAAAACTGCTCGATGGTAATATAATTTAAAAATGAGTGTCTTGCAGTGAGGGTTTGATAAAATGGTAAATCACAGAATTGGGTCAGTGATCAGAAACTCTTTAACGAAGAAAGTCTCAAACGATCAAAGCATGGCAAACAAACGAAATCCAACACAAAAAAAAGGTTAATAAAATTGTCCAATATTGTTGAACTCGCGTAATTATTTGATACGAGAAACGGAAATCGATGACCAAGAAACAAAATTTGCCAAAAACAAATCTAATTAACTGAAAGAACAATTAATGAGTTTAACCGACAAACGCAATCGATAAACTACTTTTGTGTTTCATTTTAATTGAAAAAAGAATATCATTTCAGTGTTTTTTTTCTATTAATAAATAATTAATTGTGATAATTATGATCCATACAGTGATTATTATATATTCCATAATTTGCGCAAAGTGAAATAATGCGGAAAACAAGCATAATCGTATGAACGATCACGCGCAAGCATGTAAATAAATACATATATCCAGTATGCTAATGACGTGAAGGATTTTATTTACTGTTCTCGTTGGCACGACGAATTGAAAGACGCAAACAAACACGCACTTACGTGCCTGTCGTTGTCCAGAAATTCAAATAATCGTGAGATAATCCCTTTATCCTAATCGGACAATGCACTTCACTCGCGTATTGTATTGCGCAATGGCGTGTCGTAAAAATGTTATATTTCCGCGTCATGAGTTCCGCGATTTCCACATTTCCAAAATGCCTCATATAAACTAATACATACGCACAATATTATTTCAAGTATTTTGAAAATTTTTGTTAACGTATTATTAAATGACTTTCTATTTGACTTTGACAATTAAAATAAATTGTGATTGTATTTCTATTACATAAATGTTACAACATCAAAACGAGCAATTTATTAAAACATGACACAGTTTTAAATGTTTGTTTCAAAAAATTAGTTGTATATTCTAAATAACGTAAGAATAATTACAAATATTACAAAGTATTCAAGGCAAAATAAAAGAATAGGTGGATACTTTTTTGATTTTTTATGTTATACATTATTATTTATCAGACGTAACAAGGCTAAGACAGCTGATAGTATAATCAATTGAAACCACTTTTGCATGTTAATTAATGGAATAAAATGTCCACGTGTATTGTACGATCAAATGAATAAGTTGTCGTATCAGAATGTAGGTGAAAATAAATGATCACGCGAATCATAAAAATTCTTTGCTTCTTGAATTGTGCAATGGAACGATTAGACTTATACAGATATACGTTTAAAGGAATTCGTGTTGAAAAAATATACTAATGTATCAATGAAACTCTTTTACATCAGTAAAATGGCCGTTTTAAGAAAAAACTCCATACATAAATATATATGTATACTTTATGATAATACATAGGTCACAATTATAACAGTCTGCATATTTTCATTTTTATACAAATTTGTAATTTTATTTTCGTCATTTTTTTTAATTTTAATACAAAGTAATTGCATTAAAATTAACCATATTATCAGATTTAAATATTATCATAATTTTATGGAAAAAATGTCAGAACTTGAAAAAAAATGTAAACCAACTAAAAAGATATGTTCTATAAAACTTTCATGAGAAAAATTTGGATTGAAATTAACCACAGCTAAACGAGGCGAAAATGTTAATCTGAATGCAAATTAAAATATTAGTTGAAGTATAAGAAACAATTTTTTTCGGATTCTTGTTAAATATAATATTGTTTAGCGAATTTAACTTAAACTTGAAGTATAATAATAAAGGTATATGTTTACCGAGAAAAAAGTATATTGTATACGAAAAGCCGATTGAAATAAATCGAAACAATTTGTAGCCAGACAAAGTTATCACATTTATTACCTAATACTCGTGGCCTATTAAGTCGACGTTTCTTTTGCAAGATTCTTTACTAAATATAGTGAACAATGAAACTGTATAATTAAAAATAAAATGATAATTTAAAAAGGAAATAAAATGAAAAGCGTAATTTCATTGTACAATTGAAATGTATATCTATCAATATGTTATAAAATGATTTATATTCTACAATTAATTTGCTTCATTATAAATAATATTTATTTATATTAATGATAATTTATAATATAAAAATAGTTTTTCATTATTTGAAATATTTATATTACATCTGAGGTAAATTGTAAAACTAATTGTTACATGCAAATTTGCAAAAGCTAACTTTTATTTCAATTTCATAATTGATATACATTTTGTACAAACTAGTATTTAATAAAAAAATAAAAAATGAATAGTAATGAAAAATACGTTTAACCGGTTTAACTCAACTGAAAATTCGTCAATTTGTGTAATTTTAAATCCAAATCTTTTCAACTTTCACTTTCTCATGTAAAATGTATGATTAAATAAAATAAGTATATTTATTTTTTAAACATATATATTATTCCATATAATTGATACGTAAGATGTAAATGAGCTACATAAAAAGCATATGTGTAACAAAATACAAATATGGTATTTTATAATTACATTGATGATTTAAATTGGCTGTAAAGTGAATTATTTTTAGTAAGAAATGTGGACAGCCTGTTTAAAAAAGCGCGAACTTGATGAATGAGTTGAAAATTCTCGTCTCGCCTACGTAGGTGATGATTTCATAGGACTTTATAATGTAATAATTCATTCAACAGGCTGACTAATTAACTCTTGTATTGTATACCAATGCCAATCATTTGCTTTTGAGTAAAAAATCGTCATCCAAAATGCACGTTTTCTTGCATGACACACATTCAATTAGATGCAAACGTTGTTATTGAGTAATCTTCAAGAAGCGAACAGTGTCATTTTCAGCGATGCTTCTTAGCAACTATGATAAATGAAACTCGCGAAAAAAGTGTCCACCCGAAACATTCGATCATGTTAATGTTTTTCAATGACGTCAGAACAATTATTGCATAACTAATTCATATGCGACAATTTTTCGACGAAAATTTAAAAAAATACACTTTTATTTTTATCATTTAAAAATAAATGAAAAAAAGTAAAAAAAAATAATTTTCATGTTGTAATTGTGAATATTTTACACATTGTTATAAAATTAATAATAATTCTGCGGTTATATTTTACACGAAATAATTTGCGGTATGTGATAGTTTAACTGAAAGGTCAGTTACCGATCTGAGTAATAAAATGAGCCGGTAAAATATTGGATCATTTGAATTTTGAATCACTATTAACACCTTTTTTGATTCACATAATGCACTCAGAATAATATCGGCAAATGTAAGTTAAGTATAATAACCGCAAGCAGCCACACGTCGCGAGGCCACATCTACTGTCACGCCTCGAGAATTCTCGTGGCATCACACTGGCAGGTGCCAGGTACGACTTGGTCGCCTAAGGTACCCCGTTCTATGCACCTTTTTGCAAATTGATCATGTATGCAAATATGCTATAACAACTTTCTGTTTTTTTTTATAAATATATACTTAAGCATAAAATATTGAAATATAAAATATAAATAAAAAAAATATTAATCAATTTAGCAAATGATTAGAAATATCTGTTGATGTTGCATTTAAAGAAATTTAATTATAATAAATGACTCAGTTAATATTAAATCAAAAATTTACAATGTTGGTATCGTCTGCAATACTTAGAACGTAGTTTCAAATACATCAAGTTTTACTTATATGCTGAACTGACAAGAAAGCTGAACCTCCAGAAGTTGTACAAAAGCATAGAAGATCCCCATACTAAACCATACAAGATTTAGTTTTATCACGGTAAATAAGTTCAATATACGATATCTTATATTTCTCTTTTATTTTATATATTTATTGCTTAAATGTAGCAATATTTAATTTGCATAGTATATATGTACAAATAAACTCATATACGATCATTTCATTTTTTAATTTTTATATTTACATTTTTGTAAAGTTACAAAGTGTTTGTTCTTACATGAATGTAAAAATTAATGACTAATATTTCATGCTTTAGGTATATATATCAATATAAATAAATGTATGTGATATTTGTTACTGTTACCAACTTTTTTGTATACCAAATAACGTCTTTTACATTTTGTTTTGTTAATAAGATTGATCAGACTGAAATATGAGGAATTATATACAGATAATTGTGGTCTTTTGTATTTTGAATTATTAAAAAAAATGATTTAATAAATATAGTTCAATCAATATGACACATTACGCGAATAAATTGTTGATTGAATTTTAATTCTTAACCTTCCGATGCCCAAGCTCAGATCCATAACAAAAGTGACGAAGCGGGGCGACTAGGTCGCCCCAGCCGGTTTTTTATTTATTCAAGTAATATAATGTAAAAAAGCATACTTTTATAATTAAAATATTTTTATTATATTATAGACAACTCAACTATTACATTATAATCACTTTGGCAACAAAAAAGGAACATTAAAATAATAGACATAATATCTGTAATATTCTGAACAATAACACTTGAATACATCACTCGCTTCCGGAACTATTGTTGCAAGAAACACATTTTACTGTTCTTGTTCTAATCGAGTGTAAAATCATTAATTAAATTAACAATTTTGGCTATAATTGGTCATAACTACGTAAAATATTTGATATATATTAAAAAAAATCAGTTTTACAATACAAGTGTTGGAGCGGGGCGACTAAGTCGCCCCACACAAATTGTTTATAAAAAAATAATAAA
>JABFPJ010000602.1:0-36926 GCA_022817425.1 Gryon sp. ZL-2020 | reverse complement strand
TTTTGTTTTTTTTTTTAATGACCTCAATAATCAAAAGTATGAATATTGGCAGATGACTCAAAACTAATATTAATGGATGATCATATAAGAAAATGTTGAACTTGGAACTTATTCTGTATATATCATAATAGTGAGAATCATAAATACATTTCTTTTTTTTATGATTGGAAATTGAAGCTTCAAATATATCAGTCATTAGTACTTTTGAATAATAAGAATGCAGTTCAACTTAATTATCATTCGCATTTTTTATAATGTTGTAACTGCAATAAAAGTTATATACGTAAAGACCGCTAATTTTTCTTTAATTGTCATTAAAATTATAATTATAATTTCAGTGTGTAATAAGCGCGTATACGTGAATCGCATTTTTTAAATGAATATTTTATTATATAATTACAATGTATCCTCATTCGCTTGAAATATATAATTATTCATGAAAATAGAAAACTTTGAGATAACATTTAAATGAGTAATATTTTATGTTATGTTCTTCTGTTTGTTTTTTTTTCTCCCGAATTTATTATTATCATTTTCATTGACTAGTAGTACTTATATAACAGTGAGATTTAGCATCTTACAAAGACATTTATTTTAAATAAAAATTAAAGGAAAAGAAAAGATGTAAAATATCATCTTAATACTTAAAATCAATTTCATGAATCAAACAAAATATTTCAGAATCTGAAAGTTTACAAGAAATTCACTAATGGGAACTTTTATTAAATTCTTTTACATTTTTACGTCATCCAATAATTTAGTTTAAATGAAAAAACCATACATATCAATAACTTTTTATTCGTAGTTTTCTATTGCTTTATCAGTCAGTTGATTTTCATTTCTTAATCAATAAGTCATGAAACTATTTTATCGTCTTCAAATTGATGACTGCGCGTGTTGCTTGAAAAACTTCTTAAAAAGTCATCAGATGTCTTGATTTTTTGATTGTGGTTAACTTCATCCTGTATTTTTCAGTTAACTTCACGTCTCTGTCTTCCTTAAACGTATTCTTGAAACATGGCTGATACGTAAGTACACGAGTTTATTTATTTACTAAAAATAATATAAAAAAAACATTTTAAAATAAAGCTCCATGTATTCAATAAATTATTGAAGATATTGATAAATGTATTTAAATATTAGTTTATATGATTATATAATAATAATATAATTTTTCAATGACTCAGTTTATAAGATAGGTTATATTCATTGTAGAAAAAATACTTATGTTTAAGTATATTTATATTTAAAAAATAGCTATTTATTAAAAAAAAATAACTATTGAGTTATAAGATTAAAATTTAATATAAACTATTTTGTTCTTCCAGACAACCAAGTACACTTCCAAAAAAGCTTCCTTCAGTACCAGAATCGGTGCTGAAAAGAAGGAAACGTCGTGAAATACAAAAAGTAGAAAAAAAGCAACTTTCTATTAAGGTATTATTTTTATAAATAATTTATTTTCATTGAAAATTCATATATGAATAATATACCAATTTTTTTTTGTTAGTGGCGAGGAAGGCAAACTTGCTTTTATGCCGTATGCCAATGACTCAGTACATATGTACCATTCATAAAGTATTACTATTTTGTATGTATTAATGTTATAGACAAGAGCAAGACAGTACAGAAAGAAAAAAGACAATTTTAAAAGAGCAGAATATTTTGTAAAACAATATAGACTGAAGGAACGTGATGCATTCAGACTGAAACGACTAGCTGTAAATCGAGGAAATTATTATTCACCCGGAGAAGCTCGACTTGCTTTTGTAATTCGAATAAGATGGTAAGATATTGTTAATTTAACACTTTCATATGTGAAATCAATTTTCAAGAAATTCATTTTGTATACTATTTAACAATTAAAGTCGATAACTCCATAGAAAATGTCTGATTTGAATTTGACATTTCCTTTCCATATTATCGAAAAGCAATTGAATTTAATGAAATATTATTAGATGTACTTTATTTAAATAATATATGTTAAATTCAAACATATATAATAATTGATCAATATTTTATAAAATTTTATTAGGCATACATTTTCATAATATAAAATTTATTTTTTAGTATCAAAGAAGCATCACCAGAAGTCCGAAAAATTCTGAATTTACTAAGATTAAAACAAACAAACAATGGAGTGTTTGTCAAACTTAATAAAGCAACAATAAACATGTTGAGAATTTGTGAACCTTATATTGCGTGGGGTTATCCAAATCTAAAATCTATTCGTGAATTAATTTTCAAACGAGGCTTTGCTAAAATTAATGGAAAAAGAATGCCTATTACAAGTAACGCATTAATTGAAGAAAAATTAGGTAATTAAAAACAAAATATTTGTCATTTAACATTTATTTATTATAATAATGAAAGAGTGACAAACAATGAGATAATGTGGAATAACGCAAGAACTATGCCATGCAAATTCAAAAATTCTTTCATTATTAGTCTTTTAAATAAAATTATAATTTTTATTTAATATGATTATAATTATAATAAAAAAATTGTGATTAATTAATATCATATTGTCTCACTGTTGGTTACTTTCCTCTATATATTCACATGATAAATCCATAGAAAATGTTATACTTGTATTTGACGTTTTCCTTCCATTTATCATAAATAAAATGACTTTAACGAAAAATTATTTGACTCACAATTTGTCAAATAATCTGACATGAACTCAAACACTTAACATAACTTAAAAGACTAAAAATGATATTCCTATGAATATTAATCATAAATTAATAAAAACTCATATAAATATATTGTTTACTTAGGCAATCAAGGAATGATTTGTACGGAAGATTTAATACATGAGATTCTTACCGTTGGAGACAATTTTAGTCACGCCACTAACTTTTTGTGGCCTTTTAAGGTATATAATATTTATGTATTTGTATTAATTTAATTAATCTTTCATAAAATTGTTGATACATTTGATAAAATTTTATTTTTTATTATACTTTTATTTTATATAATTTCATTGTTTTCGTAATTTAAGTTAATAAAGATATTTGGTAAATCGCATCAGTCATGTTTGATCTAAATACAAATTATAGTTTAAAAAGTTGACCAATAAAATTATTTGATTATTGCAGTTGAATACACCGAATGGAGGATGGAAGAAAATAACTAATCATTTTAATAGTGGAGGAGAATATGGAAATAGAGAAGAAAAAATCAATGAACTTCTTAGGAATATGCTATAAGTGTAGATTTACGATTGGTTAATATAATTGTATTTTTTATAAATTTACCCATTCGTTATTATTATACCTATTTTTTATAACACATTATGTTATATTTCATTTATTTCTTTGTCTATTTTCAACTTAAACTGGCAGGTGTGATGGAAAGACAGAATATAAGAAGATAATCCATAGAAAATGTTCATTTATTACATTAGAAAAACAGTACTCTATTTATATTGCATTTTAATGCATAGGATAGAAATAAATATACTAATAAATATAATCACTTTCACGAAATGTCTAAGTTTGTTATGACGTAAAAGAGAATTAAATCTAGGCACATTGACCATCAGAAGAAAATATTATAAATAACATGTACAAATTCAATGATGCTTAATTTACAAATGTTCAATGACAATTATTGATTACAGATGAATATGATAATCAAAATTTATTACGATAAATTTATTGGCCTGAATTTGTTTGTTTCGATGCTTCAATAAACATATCTAATCTACGATTTGTCGGATCCGGGTTTAATTTTGGTTTTTTAACCTTTGTCAAGTGATTCGTTGTCTTTTTTGGCTGCAATCGCGGTGGACTGAGCGAAAATTCAATATCTCGCGAACGCCCACCAAAACCATCAAATGCCGTTGTGCCTTTATTAGGCTAAAAAGTAAAAAGAAAATATTATCAATGTTGTGTTATTAATATAATGACAATATAATAAGAAAATTGTATTACATTTAATGTCAACCGTGGCTTTTTTTCAAAAAGTATGGTCGGTGCATTCGATGAAATATGTCGCTTTATTGCATTTAATCTGTGAGTTATCGCACTTACACCACCTTTCGATTGCAAATAAGGCGAATTTTCTTCATTTTCTTTTTTTTGATTGATTTCCTGAAAAAAAAATCATTTTATTTTTTAAGTTATTTTTCAATAATCAGTCATTTTCAGAAGTTAGTCTTTTTATTAGTATAAGAACTTTTGTACCTGTAAATAAATAATAAGACTAAGTTCATCTTATAAAACGAGGAATTAGTCTTTTTAAAACTAATATCATATTCGTCTTACGATCGTTTTATGAGACAAACTGTATCTTATTTATTCTTACTTACTAGTACAAAAGTTCTTACACTAATAAAAAGACTAGCTTCATCTAACAAATACTACAAATTTCTCTTCGTGTACAAAACGTTTTCACCACTGAAAATACCTTTTTCGGTTGTAACTCAACATCTGATGTAACAGATTCAGTTGTACCAAGACTCGTACGTGGCTTTTTTTGCATGACATTTTCGGCAGTACCGTTGGAAGAATTTTCTATCTTATGTTTGGATGCTTTTTTCGGTAATGCAAAACGTATTTCCCTTTCTTCACTAGGTGACTTTCGTTGAATCGACGACAGTGTCTCAGATTTTTCTGCTTTTTTTGGAATCGTAAAATTTTCAGAAGATACTGCATTTACAGACATTGTCCAATTTTCTTGTATTCTTCTATAATCAAAAACAAATAAAATATTAATTTAAGAAATTGATTTAACAAATTAATTTCTTTAATTTTGCTATTATAATTCTTACTTATAATGATCACATTGTGCTTGAAAATGATTTCTTTGCTTGATAATGTCAGTCATTTCCTGACGTAAAAGTCTGTTTTTGTCTCTTAAATCTTTCAATGCTGTCGCTCTATCATTAAAGGCTCTGTAAATTTCAATTATGTATTATTATATTTACTTGTTTTAGTTAAAAACAAATTCCGATTTTTATATGCAAATGTATAAATACTTTTTCATTATAGACAAATATATCTGGAGTTTCTTAGGATCCATTGTATTTTCAAACATTTTGTCTACTTTTGTTGGTGAACCTTGCAGCAAATCCTTCACACTGAAAACAATTTATAAAATAGTATTTTTTATTCCAAGTTATAAAATTGTTTCCATATAAAAATTAAATTATATTAATGATCATATTATTTACTTCTGCATGTGTTCTAAGGTGTTATTCAAAGCGGTAATCTGCTTTTTATACTTATTATTTTCTTCTTCCAACAATTTCATTCCCTTCAATTGTTCTTTATAATGAAATATTATTTCTTTATTTTTTTCAAGCTTCGATTCCAATTGTCGAACCTCAGATACCAGTCCTTTATTTTCTTTTTCAGCTTTTTCAAATCTTTCTTGGTACGTACGACTGTCTTTTTCTTTAATCTTCAATTTAAATGTCAAGTTATCAATTTGTTCCTGTAGAAGACCTACATTTTGTGGAACATTATCAGATCGAGTGATGTCAAAATAAACACGATGAATCGTATAAGCTGATTGTTCGTTCAGTGTAGCCTTTTCTCGACATGTTGGACATGACTTTTTTCTGTAAAATATATTAATAAAATTACAATTAAATCGTATCAGATTAACAGTTATTTTATATTCATATCAGTTAAATTAAGTAAGCAATACTATTCGTAAATAATGACTTAATGTCTGAAATAAATGACAATGTTTATTTTTTGTAGATTTCATTTGTGTTGTTTTAGCGTATTTATAATTTCGAGTATTTATAGCTTGACTTACGTTTGTTTAAACCAATATTCAATACAAGTGAGATGAAAAACGTGACCACATTGTGTTGAGTAGATGTCATCTGATGGTGCAAAAATTTCTTTGCATATTGCACACGTGATATTCATCTTCTCAAATGGGTTTTTGAATGAAATTCATCAAAATAGTAATTTTTATATGAACATCATGCGATAAAACAAACGACACAATAAACATTGAGATGCACTGAATGCACGCACTGCAGCCACTACCAATCTACTATACTTTCAATCGTTTGTTTATTACAGTTGTAGCACTTCATAGTTAGGACATATTTAGTCTGATGTTAGTTTCGATCTTTTAAGCATTCCAAGCAGTGCTACCAACTCTTCATTCGCAACTCTCATTATCGATTTTTGTCTTCAAATGATTTAAAAACGAAATTAAAAGTTTGATTACATTTTCATTACATATTACTTTTTTTGTTTTTTAATTCTTTATTTTTATTATATAATTTATAAAAAATAATAAATATTTAAACAATCTCATTTAATATATTGATAGAATTATTAGATATTAATATTTTTCTGTTTTGGTTCTTTAACCGGGCATACATGATAATATAGTATTATAACGAATTAAGAAATCATGAATGCATAACAATAACATAAGCGTTGTGTTTCATACTAGTAAACTGTGTATTCTGTAAGTTTATCTATATTCACTTCTCCGTACTTTGAAAGAGAAACATTTGCACTTCATCACATTCATATATTAGAAGTGAAGTTATAGGTGTACTGGTGTAGTACTAAGTAAGATGCCGGCTAAGTAAGTTTGCTGTGTAATAAAGCAAATAGAATTTTAAATGGAGTAAGGTGAGTTTTTTCATCGTTTTAAAGTATTATTTGTTTGGAAAAATGCACTTGTTAATACACAGTTAAATGTATATATGATAATGCAAAATTATGAAATTAATAATTTTACATTGTATTCATAAAGTGCTTATAATTGCAATTATAAGTTCAAAAAAACTTGAATTTGATAAATAATTTCTGCAAATTAAAGAATTGCATTAACTTTTTATGTATTGATACAGGTTAATTATATTATGTGCGTAAAAGCAAGATATGTTATATTATTAACTGGGATTCCCCGGTGGAATGTTGCTTTTATACTGTTAAGTACGATGAAGTTATACGCAAGTCGCGTCTAAATAACTTTTACATAAGTATTGGTTATATTCCTTCCAACCTGCATAATATGATGCAAAATTTCGAATTGAGGGAATATGACAGTAATGAATTAATTTATATTTAAAAAAATCATGTATCAACAATACATGTACTAATATTCTAAAAAATCTACTTTTAATAAAATACATGTTTTTTTTAATTAAAAATAAAAATATGCGTATAAAATGTTTGTTTTTGCAGATAAAAGTATATTAGATTTATTTGATAGATCCAAGCATTTATTACGGTTGTTGAAACAAAAATTATTCATACGAACGAAATTTAAGTAAAATGATGTTCAGAAATTTAATGATTTTACTGATAGCTTGTTTAAGACTGACTAGTTGTACGAAAAACCTTATTTTAATTTTGGTTGATGATCTCGATCTCACTTTAGATGGAATGGTACGTATTTATTGAGTCTTACAAATCACTATACTTTCAAAATATGTTTATACATATTATTTGATTCATTTGCAGAAACCATTGAAAAACATAAATGAACTAATTGGAAAAGAAGGAATTACATTTGAAAATGCTGTAAGTTTGTACTACATAGCTGGGCTATTAAATTCAAATAATGTTTTCTATAGATTTACATATTTTTCGAACATTTAGAAAAATATTTGTATTTTACTTTTTTCAGTATGTAGCTTCTCCTATTTGTTGCCCGAATAGAGCAACAATTTTGACTGGTCGTTATATGCATAATCATTTTGTGTATAATAACACAATACAAGGAAATTGTAGTAGTCCAGAATGGCAGCAAAACTTTGAAAAAAAGACTTTTGCTAATATTTTAAAGTCTAAGTCTAAGACATTTTACAAAACATTTTATGCTGGAAAATATATGAATAAAGTAATAATTATATTTTTATATTTTTGTAAACATTTGTTAAACATTAGTAACAATTATAACTTTATATATATTATAATTGTATATTATTATAGTATGGATCTGCTGAAGCTGGTGGTGCAAGACATATTCCACCAGGCTGGGACTGGTGGTACGGACTCGTGGGAAATTCTAAGTATTACGATTATTCATTATCAATAAATGGCACAGAAAAGAGATACGGATCAAAATATGAAGATTATTTAACTGATGTTATCGTACGCAATAATTTGTATATTCTTAACTAATCCCTTGTTTGTACAGATTTGATCTAATTGGAGTTACTATTTTATTTATTTTAGACGAAATTTGCCACGGATTTTCTTCAAAAACAGACTACAGATGATCGTTTTTTAATGGTGTTAGCTCCTCCTGCACCACATTCGCCATTCATACCTGCGACGAGACATTTTGACATATTTAAAAATGTTACAACTAAGAAAACAAAAAATTTTAATAATTTAGAAAATAAAACGGTAATTGAAACTATTGTTTTAATTAATATACATACTTAATAACAGAACATGAATATCTTTAAAGTTTATAAAAAAATGTCTAAACTTTATTAATGTTTTCTTTATATTTTTGATAGACAAAACATTGGCTAGTTAGAATGGAACCTACTCCACTACCACCAAAGGTTTTAGATTTATTAGATTTTGTTTATCGAAGACGTTGGGAAACTTTGTTAGCTGTCGATGATATGGTTTTGAAAATTCATAAAATTTTGGAAGAAAGGAATATTTTACAAAATACTTATATTATTTTTACATCTGATAATGGATACCATATTGGTAATATATTTTCTTTTACACATCATTGTTCATCTTTAGAATATTGATGAATCGATTTTTTAATTTATTTCACATTTTCCAATTAAAATTAATCAATTTTGTTCACTATTATTTACAAAAAGTTATCCATATTTTTCGAAGAGACCAATAAAGAGAAGACAAAGTAAATAAATTCGCCCAATGTTAGAGAATCGAATGGTGTGAATAGAAATCTCAAATTGTTGTATATGACATTTTTAAATAAAAAGACACTAGCTCTGTGGCAGCAGCACTTCGACATCCTCTTAAAGTGATATATCAAGCTCATACAAATGTTTATTTTTTTGGCAGTTAATAAGTAAATGCACAATATTTTTATATAACACACTATATGCAGCAATTCATATACTCAAATTGATTAACCCGAATGACTTTCGTTTATATATATCAACAATATTTTACTCTAACTGACAAAAGATTTTCTGCGTAAGAATACCTTGACATATCACCTTAACATGACTTTCAAACCACATTGATATGATCGGAAGTTTAGATAGTCGTGCCAACTTGCGTAAACTCGAAAACCAAATTTGATCGCTTTTCTAACATCTCGCGTTCACACTGATTGAAATATGCAGGTTTTTATGAAAAGAAATTATAATAAAAATTAATATTTATTTGAATTATGCATTTTATAGGACAATTTGGACTTACAATTGATAAACGACAACCTTACGAAACCGACATCAAAGTACCATTTTTAATGAAAGGTCCCGGAATTCAACCGTCAATAGAAGTGAAAGCAGTTGGGAGTATCGATATATTTGCCACTATTATGGATATTGCTGGAATTAATTATGAATCAGATGGTTTATCAATATTAAAATCATTATCGCCAGATAGAAGCTTTTTAATTGAATATAAGGGAGAAGGATCTCGCGGAGATCCAGTTGATAAATGCATCCTCGATAATGATCCAAATTTGAGTGTAAGATTTTGATATTTATTTTTATTTAACTAAATTCAAAAAATGCATATTGATTTTCAGGACTAAGGAATGATTTGCATATAATATAAATATGTTATCTTTTTCAGTTATGTAGTTTTAAGTTTGCGTGTAAATGCCAAGATTCAGTTAACAATACGTATCAATGTGTACGAAGAGTATCCAACAGTTACAACAATTTATTTTGTATGTTTCAAGACAATGAGGTGAGCTATGTAAATGTAAAATTATTATTTGTATGCTCGGAATATTCTATTATCTATTTATTTTACAAAAAATAGTTCTTATTTTCTTACGAATTATTTTTAACAATGATCAGAAATTGTAGAATATAACAATAGAAAATATGATAAAATCCCCAATTCGAAAATCCATAAGGAAATTTCAATTTGGAATTTTCTTATGGATTTTCAAATCTTAGATACAAGAGAGAATATATATTTACATATAAAAAATCTTCTGTGAAAATATTTTAAAATAAATATGACTTACTATTATAATGTTTTTTTATAATGTTCTAATGATAATTTTTGTTATTCGTACAGAATTTCATGGAGATGTATGATCTTAATAAAGATCCATTTCAGCTAAACAATACTATATATTTTATGAAGAAAAGTGCAGTAAAACAATTTTCTAAAAGAGTTACATATCTGTCCACATGTTCAGTTGAAACATGTCAAAATTATGATATGAAGCGAAAACGCATAAAAACATGAAATAGGATTTAAGTAATTTATGTTAAGTAAATCTGCATATATACTCAGGACAAAAATTAACGCCCCTTTTTATATACAAATATAAATTAATAGAGAAGGCGATCATTTTTGTGCAAAGTATATATATTAACATTAAAAGTAATGAGTACATTTTAAGACAAGAAATTGTATTTTGTTTAAGAAAAAGTTACTAAAATTTAGAAATAAAAGTTTGATTAACAGTTGTCATTTTGTTATTCCTAAAATTTACAACAATATTTTAATTATCATTTCGATGAATAATTTAGAATTGATTTTGTAGAAACTTTATATCAAGTCGTGAGTAAACATACAAAATAGTTTTAAGTAAAACGAGTATATATTTGTTGAATAGAATGTAAAAAAATCTTCTATCCATTTTATCGATAAGTAATGCATTTTGTTTGAATCTTATTGCTCAAACTAATCATAAGAAATATGACAATAATTTATTTTACAATGAAAATATTGTTTTCATTTTGTCTACTTGATATTTTAATTACATGTAAGTAAATTCAATATATTGAAATACTTTATAAAAATTAAAATGGATTATTATAAAAATAAATTATGTTTTTGATTTTGTAAATTACTTTAATTTGTCTTTATATAGGTGCAATTACTTCAAAACATATAGGAAAAATTATGGGAGGTAAATCCATCCATATTGAGAATGCCCCATATCATGTTTCACTTATTCGAGATAATAAATATACATGTGGGGGAGCGTTAATTACTACTTCACATGTATTGACTGCTGCACATTGTCTTATGCACAAAATACGAAATGATTCTGTAAAGTTAAATGTTGTTGCTGGTAGAGATGTTCTTTTACACGATGGTGTTTCAATTGAAGCTAAATCTGTATATATTCCCGAAGAATACGAAATAGAAGAAGAAAGATTTTATGACATTGGAGTCATTAAAGTTGGTACTTTTTGTTAAGATTTAATGATACTTACTGATCTTGAAATTATTATAAAATTATTTTCCATTTTTTTTCAGTTGAAAAAATCATTTAAATTATCAAAAAACATTCGTACAATACCATTAACAAGTAAACCACCTCAAATTGGTGAAAAAGTTACTTTTACTGGATTTGGTGTTTTAGCTCATAATGAAAATAAACCTAGTTATTTTCTGCAAACTTATGTATCAAAAATTATGGATTGTTATGATCATAAGCCGAAGTACCTTGGATTTTACAAACCTGGCATAATCTGTGTTGAAACTGCTAAAAACATATCAGCTTGTAGAGTGAGCATTTCTTATTCTTATATGGAACATTTTATTTTTTCCGAAGACTTTAATAATAATAAATAAGATTATTTAATATTATTTTTCTTTTTTGTTATCATCGATATTTGAATTTTTCCAGGGTGATAGTGGCGGGCCACTAATTAATGAAAATAATGAATTAATTGGAGTAATGAATAGTGGTTGGGAATGTTTGAATAAATTCCCTGATCTATATGCCGGTGTCTATCATCATAAGAAATTTATCAAAAAGAGCATTCAAAATAAATTTTTAATATTTTAATGTAATTTTAACTTATTAAAAGTAACGTCTGAATAAAATATTTACATTGAATGCTTACATGAAAGAAAAAGAATATTTATTAATATAAGTTTTATTGTTTGAAAATTGTTTAATTAAGATAGAAAAGGAGAATTAAAGATGGATATGAAAAATCGAAGTATAATATAGTCTAACAATTATATTACCTACAAAAATTTAAGTTTTGGTTTTTTCAACTTTATTATGTAAAGTTACATTACTTTGTAATCAAGTGTTTGATTTTAAACGAAGAGCTTGATTAAAATCAATTGTTTCTTTGTCCAGAATTGCATGAATAATACGTTTCTCATTAATATAACTTGATTGTTTTAATGAAAAATTTGCAACTGAATACAAATTTATGAAAATTGATTACAGTTTTAATAAATCGTGTGTAAACATGAATAATTATCATTAGTTAAATATGTATGTTATATATATGTTATTAATTGAATAGTGTTTTAAGGAACCGACTCTTTGCAGTATATTTGTTCATATTTGAGTCTTTTCAGTATTCCCTCCAATTTAGTTTAAACCACATTTTATATTATAATATTATATTGTTCAAATAAAAATATTTGTTATATATTATTTTACAATGAAAAAACTATTTTCATTTCTCTTTGTCACTATTTGTATAACATGTAAGTAAGATGAATTACAATAATTTAGGACAGTTAGAATGGATATTTTTTTTAATAATATTTTACTGTTTTATTTTTTGTTAAACAGGCACTATACAAAACACGCCAAAACATATAGCAAAAATTAAAGGCGGTACTTCTGCTCAGATTGAATCAGCTCCATATCATGTTACAATATATCGAGAAGAAAATTATGTATGTGGAGGAGCATTAATTACTCTTCAACATGTATTAACTGCTGCACATTGTATTATAGCGAAAGTTGAGAATAAGTCAATGACAATAACTGTTTTTGCAAGCAGAGATGAGTTGTTACAAGAAGGTGTTTCAATTAAAGCTAAGAAAGTATATATTTCAGAAGATTACGGTATGCCGGAACTAAAATTTCATGATATTGGAGTAATTAAAGTAAGATTTTTTGATACTTTCTAAAGTTTCATATAAAAGACATGAAACTATCATCTTCATTTTTTCAAGTTGGAGAAACCGTTTAAGAAATCATCAAAGATCCAAACAATAAAATTACCGACTCAGCCAACATCTATTGGTGAACGAGTGACATTTACTGGATTTGGAATGTTATCCACACTTATACCATTTCCTAGTCTCACATTGCAAACGTATGTTTCAAAAGTTATGAATTGTTATGATCATGTACCTAAATATGTAGGATTTTATGGAAAAGGTATGATTTGCGTTGAAACTAAAAATATCTCTGCTACTAAGGTAATTTTCATTGATATTTTGTATACTTTTTCTATTAAATGTAGATAAAATATTATCCGTTAGTGTATATTATTTTATTATCTTATTTATGTTTAGGGTGATAGTGGAGGTCCATTAGTTGATAGTCAGAATCAATTGATTGGAGTACTGAGTTGTGGTTTTCAATGTGGTGATGGACGTCCTGATATTTTTACTGACGTTTATTATCATCTGTACTTTATAAAACAAATTATTCCTTCAAAGAAGAAGTTTCCCTTTTTTTAGATCATTTATATCATACATTTAATAATATTTAATAAATGTATATTATTACAGTATTTCTCTCATTATTATTTCTCTCATTATATTTTTATTATTACATATACATTTCTCTTATACACGAAATACTCATAAGTAAGAAAATGCAATGGATATTTTGTCATTTCCGGTTTTCTATACATGAAAAGTAAATTTTCGTATAAGCTTCATGCATATCTTCGATTATCTTTATTTGTATAATGAAGTAGTTCGGAGCTCTCACTTCGCTATTGCTTTTAAAGATAAGCATATAAGATTTAATAATAAAAGTAAGTTTAACTTATTTCAATCAAACAATTTTTTGAATTGAAACACTCAAATTACGCAACAATTATATTTAAATTTATCATCATTTTTGAAAAAAAATCTTTTAATATTTCATGTAAAAACATTATATACATCATTAAATAAATTTACAGGTTCTTTTCCATAAAAAAAAACACCTCACGACATTTTCATTTCCAATTAGGGAAGTCTTATCGTGATATTTACAAAAGTTTTCATATCAATAGCATAACAAACAATATGAAAACCTTAAATTCCTCACACCGTTGTTCTCACTGATTTCTGCATACATCCTGTGTCGCGCCCTTTTTCATCACCCATCAAACACCATTATCCGGAAAGTGAAACCTGGAAATATTTGAGCTGTGTCAACAAAGGCTACGTCATAAGAGAAGCGCCTTGTCCTGTTAAACGTTCAGTATTATATAGAACGTGATGCTATATACATTATTATCATTCAAAACGATCGCGTGAAACGACAGACATGGAAATCCTAAACCATCGCGTGTTCGTTGTCTTATTTTCTTCGTTATTCTATTATGCTGTGTGTAGTGAAGTACAAAACTGCGGAGGCAACTTTTCTGGATTCCAATACACGATCAAAAGTCCAAATTATCCTCAACCATATACAGAAAATTTAAATTGCATTTACACTTTAACTGGCTATGAAGTTCCTAAGTGTCAACCAACTTTTTATCTACAATTTTTGGATTTTGACATTAAAACGTCAAAAAACTGTAAGGATGAATATCTTCGTGTGGGAAATCATCACATCTTTTGTGGCAATACAAAACACTTAAAAAAATTCGAGGGAACAGATGGATCTTTGCAATTGATTTTCCATACTTCAGAACAAAGATCAAATCATAGAGGATTTAAGATTTTAGTTACCGTCGATTGTGGTATAAATTATGACGTGAACTCTAGAAGAAACAGGTAAACGTTCAACATTTTCTCTGAGACAAGTTTTATTTTTTTTTTAAATACAATTCTGATATTAAACTAAATTTTCCAGATCGGACGTTGTAAATGTCGATAATGATATATCTTTAAAATTTCTCGAGGGAAATGTCAATTCTAAACCAGAAATCAACGAGAATCCAACGAACAAGATATCGTCCAAAAATGATGTGACTGCATACTTTTTCTTTCCACCTACTGAAAAGAATATTACTGTTCAAAATTCACAATTGACTACTGAAAAGAAACCCGATAAGGACTTAACCCTTCGAAACGTTGATCTTAAGAGTCCCAGTATAGAACCTTTAGCTCAAGTTTTTAATCCCAATTGCGATCCAGCTTTAACAAATCCTGATCCTAATTTTGATCCTAGACTGAAGTCAGGAATTTTTGTTTCAGTTAACAATCCAAGTCAAGGACCATTTAATGAATATTACCCGAATCCAAACATATATAATACTTATCCAAATAATTATTCTCCAAATGATTATTCTCCAAATGGTTTTGTTCCGAACAACATTATTCCAATCAATCCTCCAATAAATCCTTTTCCTGGCTTTGGAGGGTATCCAACAATAGATGGAGGCAACGGTTTTCCTTCTATAGGATCCGAATGTTGTCGATCAATTTATTCAGCTCCAAGATTTCTTTTAGCGAGTCCTGGTTTTCCAAATTTTGGATCTTCATCTAATCCTTTTAGCTGCGGTTACACTGTTCAAAAATCATCGCCACAAATTTGCAATCTACGGCTCAATTTCAAGTTCTTTAATTTTGGTTCCGAAGATAGTTACTGTAATAATGGTTACTTAGAAGTTGAAGGTCAAAGATTCTGTGGATGCCGAACTGGACTAAGTGTGCTGTCACCATTTACTGCTGACTTGAAAAGAATAAACATTAGATACTTTGGAATTCCACAATCCAAATTCAGTGGATTCCTCATTGACGTTGTTCAAGAAGGTTGCAATTATAATTATAATTACAATTACAATTATAGACAAAAACGAGAAGCAGTTGTTGAAGATAATAACAGAGAAAAAAGACAACTTGGATATTCTTATCAAAAACCAAACAAAAGATTTGTCGATGGTCATTATAATCAGAACTTTTATTTGAGAACTTCTGGAAGAGGAAATTTTGGTAGCAGTTGTCAGGCGAGAGTATTTTTCGATTGGGTTTTAGCATCGAAGGAAGCGTATCTAAAAAATGCAAGATGTCAATCAAATTCTTTGTATCCAAGAAATAATTATTTGCCTTTTGCTAAATTAGTTGCTATGGACAAAAGTAATGAAACGAGACGAAACGATTTCGACAATTGTGAAATCATCAATAAAAGGGAAGGAATGTTATCTTCACCTGGATATCCGGCTGGATACGCTAATAATATCCACAAGTGTTACAGGTAAATATCAAGTACGAGAAGATAAGAAATGATAATGTCGAGGTTGAGGAAATTTGGGTTATAACAATTATAATTTTGGAATATACATAGTAAAATATGTACAGTTTGGAATATACATAGTAAAATGAAATTTCAATTTTAAATTAAAACAAATATTTCTTTTAGGTTCCAAAAGATAGATGGATTTTGCCGAATTGATATATCAGTATTTGATTTTGATTTGGAATCAAGCAAAAATTGCGATAAAGATTTCGTACAATTTGATCGACAAAGGCGTTACTGTGACCAAACACTGATTGGAAAGAAACGTGAGTGTCAAATATTTGTTTTAAAGTGATCTCATACAGAATGTGTGGATGCTTTTGAATCATATATATACACAAATAAGTCTGGAGAAAAATATATTGTAATATCACATCAAGCTTTATTTGTTTACTGTCTTAAATGTTAAATACTCAATTCAAAAGTGACATCAAAAATATTTTATTTTTATGGTAATAACATTTTTTATCTATGTACATAACGGTATTTATAAACGCATAAATCTGCGTATCCGCGTGTAAAAATCAGCCTGGATAGAGTCTTGCAAATAATATCCAGACTTCATCCATACTCTATCCAAATTGTTTTTTCCACTCGAGTAGTTAAATTAATTCTGTACATTAAAAGATTATATTTTATGTAAAACTAAATACTTTAATTTTTTAGTGAGTCTGGATGTTCTAAAAGGCGATGCTGTGCAAATGAATTTTATTTCTGACGCAAACGGACACGGTCGAGGTTTTTCCTTAGCTTATGAACACGTACGCTGTTAAGATAACAGTGAGTGTAAGAAATATTGTATTACCACGTTATTATTTGTTTTAATAACATTTGTTTTAATAATAAGCAATAGTATCAAAACAATTAATATTAAGGAACTTTTGTACAAATATTTAATTTAAATTTTAATAAAGTTGATTTTTTAATCATCAATTTATTTTATAATCAAATTAATTAAATGTAATGTTCGATGGCAAATAATTTGTTTTACTTTGTAATTACATTAATATGTAAATTTTAATATTTCCTATTATTTAAATTCTTATCATGTTTCATCGTTTAACGATTCATCGTTGTCTTCATCGTCAGTTTTTTCAGTCTTTTCACTTTTATTTTTTTTGTCCTTCTCAACATGAGTATACAAAAGACCAATAATCTCGTATGCTCTTTTATACAGTTCATCAACAGTCTGCATAGAAAGAATATATAATTATTACTTAAAGTAATGAGTCAGATAAAAAACAAATATTCTTCTTTTTCATTCTATTTCTATCACCTGGGCATTTCGCAAATGTTTAACACCTTCTGCTTCATAGTGCAGTCTATCGTAGTCTTCTTGTGACATCATGTAACCATCTTCCAAATCTTTAATCGCACTTTGTTCAGCGATATATTTTTCTGTTTCTTCTTTACTTAGTGGAATCTTATTAAAATAATTATTAATTATCATTTAATATACACCGAAGGTTAACCAATATTAAAAATAATTACCAATTTTTCTGTTTCACCATCATAAATTTTTTTCAAATAAACATTTTCATCTTTTTCTGCTTTAATCTCTTGTTTCTTCTCCGGGTATAAGCTTTTGTACAGTAATCGAGACATTTTAACTTTTTTCGGTGCTCGCTAACATATAAATAAAAATATTTTAATTAAAGTGGAATAATTTCTATATTTTAAAATTACAATTCAATATTAAAATGTATATTAAATAATCATTAAAAATTGTTCATATAGAAGGAAAATATTATTTGTTAATAATGTTTTAGTTTTAGTTTCAATATTTATATATCTAAACATTTTAAACATTATCAATAAATAAAATTAAGATTTCATTACATACAGGAAACCGTAGTCACATAAGTTATTATTATTTGAAATTACGCTTAACATTGCTGAACTATGTATTATTTAATTTCTTTATTATTGCTAACATAATAAAGAAATGAAATCGCATATTCAATCACGAAAGGTTAAATTTACTAGTCCTTTTTTGGCATTCACTTGTACCGTTCAGGGAAGTTTTATCTTTTTTAATTATATATATACTTTATTATTTTGTAAAATATTACAAAAATAAGTAATGTTTAAATAACGCATTTCCTGGATGTTTTAGAAAATATTATCTAATTAAACACATACTGCTTTTCGATTCTTTTCGACTAGAGCATCGCAATATAAATATAATTTGAATAAAGGATATTGACGAATTTCAATCGGCGCTTCTTGAACGGGAATAAATCGATGAAGAATCATATTTTTTGTTCGTATGAGTTCTTGTTTCTGAAACAATTTTGATGTAAAATGGTTTAGTAATAATTTAGCTTTGCATTTAAATACCAATAGAAATCAATCGCTGTATCCTTTAAAGTCATAATTTACCGAAAAAGGCTGATTTATTGAGCTATTTCACAGTAAATAACAAATTATGTTGTTGTCCTACAAATAAATGACTAACAGTATAAATGTAATGAGATAGTAACATGCAAGTTTTACTTTTATTACAAGTTATTTTTTGTGCTTATGGTATGACTATTAATTAAAACCTGTTATTAGTCGACAATTATTCGACTCTAAACAATGTTTTCATTCATTATAATTATATCTAGACAAACAAATATTTCATTTTTAATGTATCGTTTATATTATATTAAGTATAGACATTTTTGTAATTGAAGTATAGTATTTTGTATAATATAATAAATTTAAACAATAAAAAGTTAATTGAATTATTAATTTCGGATACAGTTTTTTAATAACAAAAAATTCAAGAATATCAAATTATATACACGGAAAAATATTTATTATAAATTTTTAATGATAGAATTGGAAATTTAATGAATGTCTAATAGTAGAAGGGGACAAATGCAAATTTTCACGAAAAATTACTATTTCTCATTGAACATTTCCTTACAAAGACAATTATTAATTTTTTATGTATTTTTGATTTGATACTTTATTCAAATGTGTAGTATTTTTCGTTAAATTTTACATTTGTCTCCTTGCTAAATGATAGTTAATTAAATTTTATATTATTTTCTTTTGTTTAGCATTAAAACTTAACTATAAAACTTTTAATTAATTTTAATGTATTTATATGATAAAAGTAACTAAAAACGTTTATTAAAATGTAATAAAATATAAAATACTTCTTACTTCCCTTTCTTCAATTCGCTTTTGCTGTTGTTTTTCATGATTGTCTCTCAGTTTTGCCATAAGTTTCATCATATACTTTCTATCCGTCAGTCGCACTATATTAGTTCCCATAAGCATCTCAAGTCTCGCTTTTGGAACTGGATAGCTAATACTAAAAATCAACATAATATTTAAATTAACAATTATAATTTACATTATTCTCTATTAAACGAAAAAATCCGATCGAATATTGTAAAGCCAATCTTTAGTAAAATAATACAGTAATTTTTCATAAAAAAAAAAATGAAAATATTTGTATCTTAATTTGAGCACATTTTTTCATCAATCAGTTGCAGAGTTTTGATTTGGAATCGCACGAATATCAACACCTAAGGCATCGTCTTACAACTGACACATCCGAGCATCGGGGTCGTACTAAAAGTTGGAATACCCATCCTTACAAAGCGCGACGTTCGTGACTGGTGCGGGTGGTAGCTTGACTGAACCATGCAAAAGAGGATACCGAATGACAGCATTCCAAGAAAATTATCAACACATAGGCGTCACACGAACGATAAAAAGGAGTTACTCCTTTCTCATCAAAGCAATCATTTGCACCAATTTAAATTTATACATTTTATAACGTATATAGAAAACGATTTACTGTACAATTTTAATGACTCAGTGATATAGCATATTTCAATCATACGGTGATTGTATTTTATTAATAAACGACATTTCATTAAAATGATTGATTTATTTAGATCTATTTTAAGATTAATTTTGAATCTTTTATGAAGTGTATTGAACGATATTTATATTCAATAAGACAATATCTAGGTATAAAGTTATATATTAGAAATTCATTTTATCAGTGAAATTGTTATAAAAAAGAAATTTAAAAAAAGAAAACTTTTTTGTTCTTGGCCAAAGACACTACTGTGTCTTTGGATATTTGATAAAAAGTTTTGATATTGAATTCAATTTCAAGCATTTGTAAGACATTATATTTTTAGATTTCATTTTAGATTCTACATTTGAATTTTAAATAATTCGAGGTATTTTCTCACTACAAAATTGAATTGAATTCTAATTGTATTATTATGTATTAGATTTATTTTATGACTTACGTTGATTTGAAAAACTCTTTAAAGTACGACATTTCGTCGTTAATACTGAAACGATGATCTGTGAAATCATATTCGATTCGCTTTAATGCTAAATCTACTTGAACCTTGTACATGATATCGTTCAACCACTCGTCAAAATCATCAAAAAGTAGTAGCTCCGCTTTAGGACCAAGCGATATTAAAAATTCTATTGCGATACAAATATCTTCACAATCCATTTGTTTAAACTATTATATCAACACTTTGACTTATATATGTTAATTAATACTACGCGTATAATCAAGCCGAAATCTTTTGATATCGTTGAAACTGACAAATAAATGCGAAGCTTCTACAGATGAAAACAGTGAATCCAAGTGAAAAACACAAATGAACGATTATTTGAAAATGAAAAGATTTTCGGGGTTTGCAAATAGGTATAGCAAATTCATGTTTGCGCCTTTTTGAAGAGTGAAAGCTTGTAATTCCGCCGACAGATAATCCATATTTCTCAAACTTTATGAAATGCTTCTGTCATGTTACCTAAAGGATAAATTATCCTATAGATTGATAGGTTGACTTCAGTGGAAACATGCAAACAAATTTTAAAATATTCTTTTTTAAATATCATATCATATTTGTTATAATTATATGTATGACATAATCATTAACTTTTATAATAATATTGTATTTGTCAAATATTAAGTTAATTTGTATTTAGATGGTTTTTGATGTACAACATTGCATAAAATGGTATAGAACAATGGAATGAGGATTAATAAATTAAGATATATACGAGAAATTTAGTCAAGCTAAGAAATTTTGTTGAAAAGATTCTTTCACATTATATGTAAAAACTTACGCATATTTTACTGGTTTCGTCTCCCACCATTCAAGATGTCTTTCGTGCGGATCATTAGTGAAAAGATGCATATCATTTTTATAAACTTTGTACATTTTTTTCTTACGGTCAAAAAATGAATTCTTTGATTTGACCATTTTTATTCAATACTACACTTTTAAGATTTTTATGGAATGTAATATAGTAGTTTTATACTATTTAATTTTGAAAGTGATGTCGACTAAGTTAAACACATGTAATAAGAAAAAATGTATAATTTTTTATTTAATTGTATATTATAGAAATTAAAACAATTGAAAATGTATAAAATTGACATTCTATTTTGACAATTTATTTAAAGGATTTTTTATATAAAAACTTTGTATAATTCGAAAATATAACTGAATATAAAATTTTGCATAACTATTATACACAAAATCAAATTTAAAATTGATGGATTACAGCAAAAAAGTAATGAGTCAATGCCCTCAAACTGCCTAATTAAATTTATATGATATAAAGCTAACAAAAAATTTCTATTCATATTAAATAAAATAAATATTTTTAAGCAAATATTTTTGCTCGCATTGTTCGTGTTAAGAGAAAACAGTATATTTAAAAATGCCTAAATTAATATTTACAAAAACTATATCTTAATGTCGTATGTTTCTTTTATAATGCAGTTAAATTATATGAATGAAAAAATATAATATATAAAGCATTTTCGTTTAATATATTTTACAAAAACCTTTTTATGATTTTTTTTTAATTTACGAAAGTAAATAAAACATTATTTAAAACAATTTTCGTGTGATCAAACTAAGTAATCGAATTATTTAATTGTAATGAGTTGTCTAATATGCTGATATAAATATAATTGACGAACAGAAATATATTAAAAATAAAATGTTTTTGCAAATACTAATAGAAATTTTCGCATTTACAAATTACTAACAGTAACTCCATTTACAAGTGAATATTCTGGGTTATTTTCACTTTTACCGATACACTTTTTCCAAGCTTTTCGGTCATCCGGATTTTGTGGTCCCCATGATTCTTGCGCTGTTATACCTAATAGTAATCTTTCCTTGAAAGATCCCTAAAATGAAATTATTGCAATAGATAAAGTAAGATTCCACTGAAAAATGATTCAAATATTTGAAAATATTAATATTGCTACCTTAGTTGTAAGCATATAATAAATAATATGTGCAGGTATACACAGCATACTTATTAAACAAGAACCCCACCCCATTTTAACTGCCCATTCAGGATATGCAATACCATTGTATGTTAGTCTCGTATTGAAAATGATCGTTGTAATAAATATAACCTAGAATATAAAATTCCAATAAATACGTATATATCTAGTATTGAATAGTTGATAGTATTTATATTAAAGTAAAACCTACAGATAAAATGGACGGTGTAATATATTTCCAGCAAAGTGGCCACCAACAAAAAAGTTTTTCACCGATCATAAATTCGACGTCTCTTACAAATCGATGGCAACCTTATAAATCAATAATCACATTTTAAATTAAAATGCATTTAAATTCAATTACATGAGTTAAGCATTACCTGAAAAAATGAAACATTACCATAAGTCCATCCAACAATAATTACTTCCACGAGGCAAATTAAGATAACAGACACTGACGCAGCGTACCAGTCAAACATTTGTAAAATGAACATACCACCCTGAAAATAGATTAAAAACATATATCAGATTTGATTTAATTATATTTAAATACATGAATAAATATTTTTGTTTAAACATCTTACATTAGTTACAAAAATAATAGAACCCAAAAAAAGCACAAACATTGCCGAAAATGTGACCCAGTGTTTGTAGTTTCTTAATTTTGGATATGCGTCAGTTATACTTGATATAATTGCTTCAATCTGGACAAACTAGAATAAAAGTACGTTTAAGAAGTTATTCAGAATTCGATCATAATGAAATTAAACTTTGCATCGGATTACTTACACAACTATCCATTCCTAACAGATATAACATAAAGAAGAATAAAACTGCCCATAATTGTGGAAAAGGAAGCATTGTAATTGCTTCAGGATATGTTACAAATGCCAAACCTGGACCTATAATATTAATACATTGTAATAATGATAATTTTTTTCTTAAATAACAAAGATATTTTATTTGAAAATATAATTTTAAACCTTCTGTGGCGACTGCGGAAACTGGAATGCCTGTTTTATAAGACATGAAACCCAAAACAGAGAAAACAACGAACCCTGCAAATATACTCGTTCCACAGTTGAGTATTGGAACTGCAATAGAATCTCTGCAATCAGAAGAGGTATTAAATAAATATGTTTATATGTAAAAAAATGTATTTATAATACAAATAAAATTTTAGTAAAACTCACAAGCGATTGTTATTACTAAAAGCATTATAACTGGCCATATTTACAATGCCTCCCCATCCAGGCCCTAGGGAAAAAAATATTTGTACGGCAGCATCAGCCCATACCTATTCATTTAAAAGCTAATCAGTGATTGTTAAGAATAATTAAATAATCTTTTTTTAAATTAATTTCAATTTGATATAATTACTCGAAAAGTTGTTAACTGAGACCACTTTGGTGTGATGTAAAATAAAATTCCATCTAATGCTCCTGGAAGTGTGACGCCTCTTATAAAGAGGATAAATAATATTACGAATGGGAATGTAGCAGTGAAGTAGACTACCTTGAAGAAAACAAATGTTTTTACTATAATTTTATTAAAGTATTTATAAAATAGTCTTTTCGTCACACATGCTCGCAAAGTCACACTTTGCGCCCTGTTTTCCGGGAGCAAAGTGGAATTTTGCTTCCTTGAGAGCAAAACAACTCGGAGACCGTTTTTCTCCCTAGGGAGCAAAATTCCACTTTACTCTCTCAAATCCAGGAAGCAAAGTCTGACTTTTACTTGCATTTGTAACGAAAAATATCGTTTGCACCGCGGGGAGCAAAACAACGTTTTGCTCCCTTGGTGAATAGTATACTATTATAAAAAAATGAGTTTATAATATAAGATAAGAAAATGCAATATGTATAACCTTTCCTACTGTTTTCACGCCATTAAAAATACATAAAAATACGATGATCCACGAAATTACATTACACGTGAATAAAGGCCAAACGATTCCTCCAATATCGTCTATTCCACTTGATATTTGCAGAATTTCATTGCTGAAAGAAAATCATGGTTAAAACAATTTTGCGTCATCTCAATTGATGATAAAATTAATCGTAATTTGATCATTATAAGATACTTGCTGGAAAAATTCATCTGCTGGTGTTTTCGTTTTTGCCATTACTGACATACTTTGGGAAATGTTTTTTAGATTTGAATCATGGCCACTAAGCTAAAATTAAAGTTCTTCTATCAAATTTTTTTTCTATTCAATTTTTTGGGTCAAATGAAGTGTATATATCTTTATTTCAAATTCTTTGAGTACCTTCAAACACTTATCAGTATTCCAAGGATTATCACAATTCTCCCAAGGTAGTGTACTTCGTAATGATTTCGGTAAAAACATTAATGGATATGATATGATTACATTATAGTACGTTGTACATATAAAATTAACTATAACAATAGCAAATCCGGCGCCTGAAAATAGAATATCATTCAATTTATTTATAATTATTAATATTTATGTATAATATGTAACTCTTTTATTATAATACTAAAAATAGAATATTACATTTATTAGTGTTGTGGTTTAAGAAAATCAAGTGGTTAAACATTAATATAAAAAGATTAATTAGGAATGTATTATTTAACATTATTTAAGAATGAATAAAATTGTGTGTATGTGAAAATTAATTTACCTTTAAATATAGGAGCCATTCGAAATATCGTAATACAACCAGTACTACCAAATTGCCCCATCGAAGATTCCATAAAAAACAATGGAATACCACACAGAAAGAGCATGAGTAAATATGGAACTAAGAAAGCTCCTACGGAAGAAAATTATATTTAGATTACAATATGACAGGCAGTAAGAAGTTTCAATATAAAAATTATAAGTGTAAAGCAACATCTTATACTACTTTTTATACTATATATTAAAAAAAGTTAGATAATGTATTATAAGTTTTTTAGTACCCAGAATCCGAAAAATTATTAAAAACAATTGACCAACAGTGTTTTACAATTCAATGACTGCTTATCTGCCCAAAACCTAATTAAACCAACAATCAAATCAATTGTTTTCAATCGTTTTTAATTGTTTTTTGAATTTTCTATTATTTTTCGGATCCTGGGTAAATCTTTTGTAGTAATAAAATAACTAAAGAATAGTTTTTGTTTTGAATCAATTCATATAAATTTGTTATTTATAGAAACATTTTACCATTTGTCTAACTACAATAGCCCATCAAATGTTAAGATAAACGTTATGAATGAACGCATCAATCGTACTTGATGCGCTTGTTTGTTTGGAAATGATAATGTCGTCCATTAAATTCAGTAGCATTAAATCAAATCTGTTGTTAAATGAGCATGCATTAGAGCGAGAACAACGCTACATCGTGAAGAGTGCAGCTTAAGTCCGAGGTGAAGATTTTCAAGGGCAGGAACCAATTTGAATCAAGGTGGAAATGAAATCATCCAATCAAAGACTTTTGTCAATTGTTTCACCCTTCATTCTTATTAAATGGAAAAACTTTTAGTCGTCGGATGAGATTTAACGTATTTAACGTATTATTCAGCAGTAGGAACATATTTTTTTAAAGACTTAAATTAAATGGTGTGACAAGATTGTATAATCATTTGTATAATTTAATTGGACATAATATCATAATTTGAATACATACATTCAGATTTTTAGCATTTAAGTTCATGTTAATGTAATATTATTAGTAATGTGATTCTATCCAATTATGACAGGCCATTCATGACACAAAATTTGTTCTAAGTTGATTTTGAAATTAAATTTTGGTCAATTTATTTTTTAAAGTGATTTGTCCTGTTTCAAAGTTGTATTTTATCTCAATTATTTTATACTGAGACAACTTATTTTGGAACCCATACAAATTATTCTAAAAAAAGTTGCTTTGATAAAATTAATCGAATGAATGTGATTAAGTTTGATGGGTTTTTTGTGAATGACATACAATTCAGTTAATTTTACCTCCACCATTACGATAACACAAATAAGGAAATCTCCAAACATTGCCTATTCCTATGGCATAGCCAGCGCATGACAGGATAAATTCGGTTTTACTTCCCCATGAACCTCTCTCTGGTTCTGCTTCTGTTGTTTCCGTGGAATCTTCTCTGCTTTTGATATTGCATAATTCCACGAGAGTGTCACCACATTCAAACACGTATTCCCCAGAATTCTGTCCTGATTGAGTTTTGGATTCAAACTGATTCTTCGCGGACATCTGTGTATAAATATTTTTTGACTTTTAGATAGAATAATATAAACACATTGCTAGAATTGTTATCTTTAAATGTTATCATTGCAAATGAAATTGTCAACTTCAACTTTAAATCGTCTGTCTAGCATGCAATTGAAGCGATCTGTAGTGATAAGTGTTCATCCGACAGTCAATTTGATAATCTTGATAAGTGAATTGCACTGTGAATTTCATTATCAAAATTGTCATCAATGATGATAGTGATAACACTATAGTACAATTTTGCATGAAATTAGTTGATAATGATAACTAATATTTTGACATGCTTTATATTCGTAATATTCACAATTAAAAATGACATAAATTATTCATTGTTTACTTACGTTGCCACTTTCGGATTGTAAAATGGCACAACTATAGTTTTTCGAGCAAGCGATAATAAGTCATCAGTAAACGAGGTTTGCATTGAGTGATTCTTGTATTGCTTCGTTTAATTTTGTTAAAATAGAAGTTTACGCGTTGCCCAAACGGATCGTTTGACCTTCTTCTTTGAGTACAGGATGGCTTACTACTGCGGTTTGACTGTACTCTTCCCTACGCGATCGAGTAATCACCTCGCTTAGAACGTTACCATATAAATAGACTATGATGACACTGATTATACTGATAGATGGTGAATGTTGAGATGTGCATTAGAATTGTCAAGCAAAGGATTGACGCTACATGATATGGTGGTTTAAAGTGCAATGCCAGTAAGAAAGAAGGAAATCATTCAATGTTTTACCGAAAGTCAAGATGCGGAAGTTTCAAATTCATTAGTGTTTCATCATTATACAACATTTTGTAATACACGGCGAAACATTTTTAATCAAATTAAAAAAGAATTTAATGAAAAATTACTTAACTTTTCATTAAAAATTATTAAAGATTCAAGAAATATTCTTTAATAATCAATAATTTTTAATTAAAAGTTGAGTAATTTTTCAAAAATCTTGCTATATTCTATTATTACTGAATTAAGAAATCCCTTTCTTTAACATTTTTTAAATATATATTTAGCTTTAATTCATATCGTTAATTTATATTACTGAAATTCTGATGTTCAAGTTTTTTAATTACTTTAAAATTGTTGTTTTCAATGATATGTTATAATCTCATATAATTTACTATTTGTTACATCAAATAGTAAATTATATGAGAAATTTTTCGTCGACTTTTCTAGGTAGATATTTAGACCGCACATTCATATTTAACGAGTCTAATTGACTCGTGGAAATCTTATGTATATTTTGACCTACATTCTTATCCTTTTAAATAATGTTTAGTTCTATTTTTATTGTAATAAATAATAATAGTTTGTCACAAATTGTATAGCAAAATTTTTAATACTGAATAAATGGAACTGAGTACTAAGAAGAAAGAGTAAAATTATTCGATTAGAGTTAACTTTTACTGATAAATGTTTGATATTTAAATTATTTAAAATAATTATATAGTTTTTATTTCTTTTAGGGTTTAAATTATTTCGTTAAAAAAAATTAATAATTCTTATTGCATCAAAACGTAATACTAAAATTTGCGTCAGAACCAAAAATATCCTTAAAGGGATTATATTATTATAATTTGTATTTAAATATATTATCTACAAAACGCAGTATTCGTTATAAAACATAATTATTTTACTATGCAAATTTGCATTTATTTCTATTTAAAGATGTTTCTAATTTTAATTTTACGAGACAAAGTATTTATGTGGTTTTTACACGTAGACAAATAATACAGGTATTTTTACTGTTGAAACAGTATTCGACTTGTATAAGACAAAAACAAAAGAAATTACTGTTTTTTTCTAGAAAAATGTTCGTTTAAATCTTAATAATCCTTGATAAGACGCAGTATTGTTGTTTGATTGTTGTCTTATACAGATCGAATACTGTCTCAATAGTAAAAATTCCTGTATTATTTGTCTACGTGTACCAATTTCTCAGCGGTTAGCTAATACATGCATTTAATCCTGTAACAAAAAAATCATAAACGTTTTGTTATTTATCTGTGAAACTATTATAATAAAAATCAATTGTTCATTTCTATATCCTGATATAATTCTATTTTAAAACTTATCAATGCATGGGTATACTTTTTCGAGTAAAAAATATATTGTTTATCAAAATATGATCATAAATTGCTATGTATTCAAAATCATATAAACTCAAAACAACATCTGTGATTTTACAGTACGTTTTCCAGTTAATATCACTTTAAAGTAACACAAAAAAATGTATTATTACAGTATTTTATTTGAAATGTACATTATTTAAATTAAAAATACAGCTCTACTGTGAAATCTATTAAGAAATAAAATATATAAAATAAACTTACTGTAATTTTACAATGTAAAGTTTTGAGTGTACTGATCAAAAATTTATTAAAAAATAAAACAATGACTGATTATTATTATTTAATTTAAATAAATTTAAAACAAGTTCTATTGTAACAACTATAATAAACAAATAAAAGTTACTATGGTTACATTTGTAAATTTGTTTTTTAGCTGTTCAAAATATTGTAATGTATTGTAATGTGTGTAATAATTGTTTTAGCTGTACAAAAATATTGTAATGTTTTGATTAAATAATGATCAGACATTGTCTCATTTTTCAATGAGTTCTTGGTTCAAATCAAATTTTGGATCATATTTTGGTAAACAAATTGAATATACTAAAATAACAAAAGTTAAGAATGTTTTATCATTTTTGTCTTAAAAAAAAACAATCACCCTTAATAGTTTCGGAAATGTCATTAGTGCTTCGGATAATCCTTCTTAAAAAACAATAGGTTTTTAAATTGCTGTTTTGAATAGTACTTAGTCTTGCTGACACAATGTTATATTAAGAAAACAATAGAGATTACTTTTATCTTTGTTCTTGTATTGACTTGATTGACCAATCAGAATCATTAGAGTTGATATGGTGGGGGTAAGGTCCTTACCGCAGTGTAAAGTCCTAACCAATAAGGATGTGTCAAAATAAACCTATGATTTTGAACTTCTAGTATATATTACCAGAATATTTACAATTTCAATCAATTAATCACTGTTGAGCTTTGAAAGTGAAACCACAAAGCTAATAAGTTACAAACAAACATATTTCTGTGTTACTGAAATAAGTACAGACGTCTACATCTTTAAAATGGTAAGCATTCACAAGTTAAATTTCAACATATTATATTTCTTTCTTCTTTGATATTTTAGTATGACTATTTATAAATTATTTTAATATATTTATAAATTTATTTTTTGCAGGCTTTGGAAAATGGAGAAAACAAAACCGATTTAACTAATAAAGATGCCGAAAGCAATGCAGCATTGAACGAACTTATAGAAGGGTTTAAACTTTTATCTTTATCAAATGAAGGATACAGCGTTATTGCTCATATTTCGTAAGTTAATTTACTTATTCTGAATGAAAAATAATATAACATTTATATAAATAATTGTTTTAACATAATTAATATATTTTCTCATTGATTACAGGGAGTGTTCTAGTTGTAAGAAAATGCTTAAAAAAGCGAATCAAATTCTACCAAAATTACAAAAGGGAACAGATTCAACATCAACAAATACAGAGAAATTGATAGTATTTGTTAAAGGTATTCAGAATGCGATGTTTAAGGAGAACAAGAAAGACATTCAGCAAAGTGTAATCGAATTTCTGGAATCATTAAATTCCACTTTGTAAGTATATTTTATTATTTTGAAAACAATTCGTAATTTGAAATTATAACAATCCTTGCACATATCATGATTTTATTTATGGTTTATTATCTTTTACAGATCTTGTGCATGGAGAATGGAACAGATTAAGGACGTACGAAACTTGTCAATATTAAGTTCCTACAAAAATTATACACGATTTTATTTCTTTGACAAAGATTATTGTTCCATTTGCTTGGAAGACTACAAAACTCGCGACTTAATTCGTACGACACCTTGTGAGCATGAATTTCATGCATCATGTGTTGATTTTTGGCTTGAGGTATGTTCAAATTTCATCAATACTTCCGAAATTATTCATTTAGAAATTAACTTTTATTATATTACTAAAATCAATTATTTCATTACAGGAGACAGGAACATGTCCTTTATGCCGTCGGATAGTAAAATCAACATTTTCATTCTGCTGTAAAAATCAATAAATACATTTAGATGTATATATAATGTATAATTATATACAGACGTTGTATATAATATCTGAAATATTTGTTAGTTGAAACTCTGTAATAGGGTTTTTTGTATATATGTTGCATTTATAATAACTATGTAATTTGAGTATATTTACTTAAACATAATGAAACAAAAAACATATTTAGTAAATGTAAATAGATTCTTGAATAAAGATTGTATAGTTTATCAAATTAATTAGCAACATTTATTTGATTTCCAACTATTTTTCTTCTTTAAAATAATTTAAGATTATTTTTTTAACTTTTGAATGTATTCTTTGAATGCAAATTTACATACTTTATCACAGTATAGTAAATTTTTATCATACATCGGTAACTGAAACGTAAGTTTAGATAGTATTTTTGTCAGCTGTTGGTGAAAGCAAAAGCTCTATGTTCTTGGCTTGATAAAGTTAAGATCTTCCTTATATCAAATATGAATTTTTATTATAAAATTTAGTTCAATGAATACATTTATAAATTAAAACACATTTATTGGTTTTGTTATTTACTGTAGAACACTTGGATTTCAAAATGAAATAATTAACTCTTATAGTTAGTACTTAATAATAAAAACAATAACTAACCCTTTTTTGTCGTCTTTATTCAGCTAATGGAAAACCATGCAAAGTTCCTTATAATAAAATCATGAATGGCGCCACGCACTTCATTAAGGGTTAAAAAAGTATAAATCAATAAAGAAAATTTTTTATTATACTTTATTAAATAGGATATCATATGTATTAAATATTTACTAATAAATATAAGTAGTGTGAGATGTAATTATTATCACCTATATTATTATTATTATTATTATTATCACCGATATTTTACTGTAGAAATATATCATTTATATATAATACATTTCATTATTCATTTGAAAATGCAGGCATACATAGTCAGTTGCAAATATTTCGCTATAAGAGATCTCAATCAACGGTCTATTGTGTGTCCGTTTATATTAAGAACTGTGTGTAGTTTTAACATATGTTTAGTTTTATTAAATTCAAAAGGTTAGATATTTTGAAAATAGGTTCTACAAATTGATGCAATTATAAAACGAATCTATTTAATAATTTTATTTACTTCGATCAGCCTTGAGGAGCTTTTATAGAAATGAAATACAAATCATCGAAATTAATAGTCGTCCGAGATTGTTCTTCAACTAAGAGTGGATTAATATTTTACGATCGAAGTAAAAATCCATTTGCGAGATTAATGTAACGCTATTTGTTTTAACACCAATTTAATTAAATGTTTGTAACAACAGTGGACGAAAAAAAAGCAATTTTCAATTAAATAACAATTTCCTTCCTGCATATTATTGAATTATATTTGATAGACAGAGACAAATATTGTCTGATGCAATAGGCAAATCATTACGAAAAAAGTGATGCAATTGATGATAATGGGTCAATTAAAATTTTTCAGTGAATAATCTATTGTATTATGTTATTATCTTCACTTCATAGTTTTTTCTCGATTGAATCGTTAAAAGAAATATAAGAAAGAACTTTCTAAAAGTTTGAGCTATTGAAACTAAATATTAACGTCCCTAGTAGAATTTTGAACTTGGCTGAACCTGGGGCCTTCTTGGGCAAACCCTGTTCCTAGATTGGACCAACATTGGCCTTATGTGGGATTTTTGAGGGACCCACATTGGCTTGAAACGCTAACCTATAAATTACCTAGTTAGGTATTCCTAATATGGGCCTAACGAGGCCTCCCTAGTATGGGATATTTGATGAAATCCAATGTTGGCTTAATTAAGCCTCAGTAGGCACACCTGGGTTTAGTCAACATTTATGTAAAATATTTGTTCAAAAATGCATTATGGAGAATCGAACCCAAGACCCAAACGTGAAAGTTAAACATCTTACACACTAAGCTACGAAGACTTCTAATGAAATGTTTTGTAAACATCAACTTAAGTCTACTAAAATATATATATAAGACTAGTTTGGCTTGTCACATTCAAAATTTTAATTTCAAAATTTACATTCAGATGTATTTGAAAAATCTAAATTTTTCTCATACAAAAATATCTAGATTTGCTTACACTCTAAAGAAATTAATATGTTCCGCATAATTAACTTTCAATATTACAAGATAAATAAAACTATAAATTTGCTTTTAATAGACAAAGATAAAGCTCCTGACAGTTAATCATGGAACCTACCAAATGATGGTCTATATTATAGAGTCGATATTAAAAATTCGGCGAATATTTTTTTAATTGTTTGAGGAATATATTTAACGATTAGTAGATTATTATTGAATGTATATGCTATTGATTTATAAAACGTGTTGATTTGATTTCATAAATAATTTTGAAAATGTTCATCTAACTTTTAATAATGTTAAATTATTTTTAATTCATTATTTAAACAAATAAATTAGATTTTTTTATTATTCTGAATATAAAGATTGTACGAAAAATATGTCATTTTGAAATCCTTGGAACCGAACCCCCCGATACCTGTATTAATATTTATTTTCAAATTAGTTTATACAATTGTTGTACGTGGTTCAGTTGACTATGTTAAGTCTGGACAAACGCCTATATTGGCGATTGTTGGGGAAGCGTTACATGCCTAATTTTAGAGTCTCTATAAAATACTCATAAATGATCTTAAAAAGTCTTCAACAGACTTTTCCATTAAGGTGTAGCTTTATTAGTTTTAGTTTGTGTAGTTTTATTAGTTTAATATAACTCTATATGATTCTGCCATTATGTAGAGCTCTTGTCATAATCTAGGCATGACCCAATAATTTATTACTAAGGTTTAAATTATGTATATAAATAAATTTTGCAAATGTTAATGTAATCGTATTAATAACTTTTCCATATGTTGGATATTAAACTTGGTCAGCTTTTGGTGAATATGGAAACATTGATATTTCAAATACCATATACATTCGATTCCCTCACAAACGAGAAGCAATAAAAACAAATTAAATGTTTCTATATATATTGCACTTTGTTTGGTTTGTACATGGATGTAATTTTTGCTGCAACTATTGAACTTCACTAATATTGAGTTACAATCAATTAAACTGAAATCAACCAAATATTATCAAAACTTTCAATCCATATAACTTGTTCTTAATGCCTAGAAAACCAAACTAAGTATAATTTGTATTTTTCAGGCACATTTATATTTTTTAATTTGATTGTCTTTTTGTATAATGTAAATACAAAACACGTTCTTTTAAGGGAGTCAAAAAGAAAGAGTTGTAAAAACACGAAAAAGTACGGTATTACGTGAGTTTTGGCCACGTTTCGAATACATAATCATGAATGGAATTATTAAGTAGTTGACTTTTCAAGCTTTTTTATTGTGTTCAAAAACATTTTCAATTGCATTGGATTTTCGAATCGACCCTTTGTTCGCAATTAGAACTAAATAAAAATGACCACAATATATGTTCAGACTGACTTCCAAAGAGAATATACCTTTTATTTATATTCTCTATTTATAAACTTTGAAATTGAATCTAAGCAATCGAGATATAATTTAATTAGCAAAGAATAATAAATTAAACGATAATTGACGTATCCTTAATGGCAATATAAATGCGTAAATATTTAATTTCATGTGTATTATATATAGTTATATTATTTGGATAAAATTTTTTTTTTCAATTACGTAATAAGAAATTTTGCTCGAATGATGTATATGACTTGAAGTGTATGGCGCAGATAAAATTTCATAGAAATTATAAGCAAATATTTGTACAGGTCGATAATATTTATGAAGAAGAGAAGTAATGGTGTTTCTGTTTGCAGCTTTTCTTGTAGAAAATAATCTTTTTCACAAAAATGATCTTAAGTGATATAGCGGGAAATAACGTAACACGTCTTATAAAGAACTATACAAACTTTCCACTATGAATAATTTTTGAATACTGATATAGCTATTAAAAAGAAACATCGTTAATCAATTTTATAACAAAAGCGAAAAACGTAAATATCAGTATTTTATCTTTAATTGATTTTTATTTTAAAAATTATAACGAAAAAGACGAAGAAATAAATAATAAATGTATAAAATATTCAATTAATACATTGCATCACTGCATGAATTTATTGATTAAATGCAAATTTTGATCGATTAAGACGACATATCAGAAATGTCGTATTTCGTTTGAAATTTTTGTATTGTAGAATTATTATTTACGTGATGTTATGTAAGAAATTCAATATCATATATGAATATTTGATGGTACATATTAGTCATGTCATCCGTGCAGAGGTGTGCTGCGTATACGCATAGAAATGATTTTTTATGTAATGTAATATTGTTAAGTAAGAACTACTAGACCGCATCATATTTTTGAACTTTTTGCAAAGTAGATTAATATTTGTTACTCATATTTATGATAGATTTGAGATTACTTGACACTCTAGCAAATTTTTTTTAGCAATAGTAGATTTTACTCTAGTTTTATTTTGCTGAGTATGATATTTTGATAGCACAAAATGTTATTTTTTATTTTCAGATTTGTCACAATTCATTCAATTTTTCAATATATCCACAAAATAAAAATGATAAAAAAAAAAAAAGAAAAAAAAAAAAAAAAAAAAAAAAACAAATAAATGTTGTGTATAACAGTATAATTCTACACTAAGAAAAATAAGATAACTAAAATTACTATAACTCATTGAAAAATAATTTGACTATGTTTTATAGTAAAATTTGTTGTTTTCTTGCAAGTTCCCGAGTTTAATATTATTCATAGTACATTTAAATATCAGTTTTCTCTCAGTGTAAGAATAAATTGTGCAATAATTTGTTACTATTTGTATTATATTTTATAGCACGTTTTTTAATATCGTCACTATATTTTATAGTAATTTGTATAAAATAGCCGGTATACACAACACTTTTCAATGAATTAAAGTTTTTTTATCTTACTTCTCTTAGTGTAAGTATAAATACAATTTTCTATTCAAGTATGTCGACTTTGAATTTTCCGAATATTTTATATGAAACTCAAAAAGAAAAAAAATGGTATAATGTGAAAGTTGAATTTATTCAGACGTTAAGAAAGTATGATGAATTTAATTATTAATTAGAGGTCGGAAATATTTGGGTAATTTATGAAAATTTACTTAGCGAAAAGATACACACAAGATTAGAAGTTGGTAAGTGCTTGAGATTGCACTTTAATTCATCGGTTACATACGACGCTCCGTATTATCACTGTGGGAATTAACTAGGATGAACTTGTGTAAGTTCTTATGTATGTCTGCAATAAAGAAAGATATTTGATCGATTTTCATTAGTTCATCGTATAATTTATCTTATAGTTAAAGTCAACATTATAAATAATCTTTGTCAAACTTTTTGTTTTAATTAGTAATTAACTTGTCCTTATCATTAGTAAAAATCAAAATTTGCACTTATTTATATAAATCTCATAAATTTCGTTTCTCCTTGCACATTCGATAAATAATTATATCACCTTTTCATTTATTTTCGGTGACTTTTTTAAGTGAACAATGTTTTGCCGTAATTCTTCTTTTCCTGATAGATCGTTAAAATGATTAATCTATAGCAGCTTCTTGAAAATACACTTTTTCTCAAAGCCCTAAGGTCTTTCTTTTTGTTAAAGTCTTATACGTTGTTCAGTAGAGACTATCACTTCTGTTAGCTTTATTTTTCGTGGCTGCAAGACGTTTCTTTATCTCCGTTTTGTTTTGTTTCCAATTTATGTGATCAATTTATGACATTGTTTACCGTAATCATATATATAATATATATGACGTCCCTGAAGTTAGCAATGCCACTTCTTTTAATTGAACTGTATTTATGTTAATATTATATCGCTTTTTATTTGTAAATTAGTCGCGAAAGAAAAAAATTAGTCGTTATTCATTTTTAAAAATTATAACTGGCTTTGCTAAACTCGTATAAAAGTTAGCAAAACCACAATCG
>JABFPJ010000601.1:11059-36966 GCA_022817425.1 Gryon sp. ZL-2020 | reverse complement strand
CATTATACAAAAAAAAAAAAAAAAAAAAAAAAAAAGAGCCGGACAAAAAGTATATATGTGCACTACAATGCGGGATATAAGCCGGTTTCAAGATATTCTAATTTGAAAATAGTTTTTATGACACCAAGTCAGAATCGAGGTGGAAAAACTGGCCCATTGCAAAAGAATTATATATATATATATATATATATATATATATAACTGCACACCATTGCTCGTAAATGAACTTCTGCGAACGGTGCTAACGGACTTGGACTTGGTGTCTCTTCCCGTCACACTTTTCCGTGTCGACCATAAGTATACCAGGATGAGAGAAGATTCCTCGTAATCGCGAGGAATGTCGTTCCTTTCGTTAGCTGCGCCACATCGCGCGAACAAAAGTCGCCATCAACATCCTTTCTGCAGCTTCTATATCCATTGCTCTGCCTCCCATCTTTTTTCATTATCTCAGCTGGGTTTCTACATCATTCTAATGTTATTGCGTTCATCAGTTTTGCCAATAAAAGTCGTCACATTTAACTGATAAGACGATAAGTTGCCATTTACCTTTTGCCAGACAAAAACTAAAAAAAAATGGCTATCGAGTGTTTTCAGGTTACTCTTAAGGCGTCGATTTAAATACACTTATCCGATTTTACCGAGAGTTATTGGTTCTTTGAGCAATGAAATTGATGGCAAATCGAAACAAGAGTCAACGTATGATAATTTAGTTGTAATAAAAAACTTTTTTGAAATGTTTATTATAATTTATATACAATTCTGATTTCATTGAAGTACTTCATTTTAACACTGAGAAAAATAAAATAACAAAAAGCTTACATTTTCTTGTTTTTGTTTTGTTATATGCATCATTTTATCAAAATTATTATAAAATATAATATAAAATCCTAATAATTAATAACAATTTTATAAATTTTTAACAAATTTTATAAATAGTAGTAAAAATTGTCATTAAATGTGGACATTTTCGTGATAAAAAAAAACTAGCCATAAATGTAATTATAATTTTTACGAAATAGTATATAAACAATTAGTATTGATGGCATTAAATTTTTAGCAGTAAAAATATAAAGTATTAAATATAACGGTTTCACAGTAGCAATAAACGCCAGTTTGTTAGCGGAAAACAATAAAATAATCGAATTTATAAGCTACTGCGCACGAGATTATAGATTGATCAGATTAAAATATTGTGTTTCTACATAGTGAAACATGAAAAAAATGTTTAAAAAATAGAATAAAGATATTCTATACAAAAGAAACATTGAAAGTCACTAAAAATACAAACTAATCATCGATGTCAATAATGTAAAACTAAATTAGCATAGATAACGAGTATGTTAAAACGAGATATAAAAAGTTGTAAACGTTCCGAAGATATTTCTAACATTGAAATTACACACTTTAAAGATTTAATAACTGAAATAAGTAATAAAATAATTAGCACTGTAGTATAAAAATACATTTTCAAATAACCGTTTAATTATTTGTATAAAAATATTAATGATCTCAATAATGACTTGTTTTTCAAAAATATATGTCGACATACAATCCGTTTGCTAAAAATACTAGAGTCAATTAAAGTAATGACAAAATAATGTTCATATTCACATTATTCCAATTATAACAGTAGAAATGGAATTTCATTTTGTATGCTGATTGTATGCATTTCAAAAAAATTATTCATCTGAATTAATTCAAGAATGTACCAGAAATTGAAATTCGCATTTCGAAAATTGATCGAATGGGTGGATTTTGAAGGCAATACTCCATTGAGCAAACCAAATGATTTACAATTATAAAAACTGTGATGTGCCATCATGTATATTTATGTATATATATATATCTACATAATTTACGCGAATTCATCAAACGCTGCACCTTTTTACTCTATAAGCTCTCTCGCTTGGGCAATAGGTCGGCGCAATATAAAAAGGTTAACTTTATTACAAGCGCGATATGTGAGTCGACATGTGAACAGTAAACACTAACGAAAATATACAAGACGATATTCCACGCGCGAGGAAACGTCTGCTATCTTTATTGGTGACTCACGGTATATCGTACCTACGGGCTGCAAAGTTTATTGGACGTCTTTTTATGTTTCGATTAGCTACATTCGATTTATGTTTATTGTAATCGCATATATAGTTTTCTCTGAACAACTTGATCAGAATTACTGTCTAGAAATTCGTCAGAATTTCTAGAGAAAAGATTTCAAATATATTTATGATTTAGGATGCGATTAGTGGTACAATCGATTATTTTATAAGCAATTAACTGGCTAACAAAATCGATTATTTATAGAAAGATTAATCTAAATATCGAATATACTGATCGATTATTTTATTTGATTATCAAATATATGTTAATGCAAATGTTTAATTTTAATAAAACCAAACAAACATTGAAAACGATTAATCGATAGATATTAATCGTATGAAGAAATAAATCGATTTCTGATAATCGCCCATCCCTATTTATAATTGTATTGAATATGACGGGGTTATTCTTAAATATTTTTGATTGACTTCAGGAATTAATTCAGATATATTATTAATTCTTATTTATGATCTTTAGTTATCCCGTGTTAAAGTTTCCTAATAATTCCAAATAAATGTTGCACAATTCCTAATACACATACAAACTATGTATATGCATGTATACGAATGTTTAAATGTGTGTATTAGGACATTTGAAACATTTATTAGGAATTGTTTGGAACTTTTAATTCGGGGATACAAATAAAATGTAAAAAATGATATAAAAACTTAATAATAGTTTAACGTTAAGTGCATTCTAATGTGTAATAAATCCTTCTTAATGGTATAATTTTAATAAATGATATGAAACAGTTTAATACTGCTATTTGATGTAATTAAACATCAAAAAAAGAAAAGCATTGAATGTGATTGAAATAAATTCCATCGAAGTATATGAGTTTTCATTCGCACTCCCTTAAAGGATGGCAATTCGCAGCTGTTTTGCAATATGAAAATTAAAGTTGCGAAGGTGCGACTCTATAAAATGCCAATAGAAGCACTATAAATTAAACGAACATTTTGCACAACTCTAAAAAATGCCTAATTATTCGTCGCGCGCACCTTTTAAATCCAACAATTTCCTCGCTTATTACGGTTCGCCTTATCTTACGCCTCTGGTTCCATTTTATGGCATCCAAAAATATAGAATTATGACATCATAAAAGTGATGTCAAACTTTGCGTATACCTTTGGTGAAACTCCTCTTTTTATTAACACATTTGATTTATTAAACTCTTTCTCTTTTTTTTCTTTGATAAAATAATATGAAATCCAAGAAATGAAAATCGAATATACAATTTTTAAATTGCTTACTAAAAAAAATTGGAATTTAAGAGTGATTTTAACGATACACTTGTTGAGATGCAATCGATACATAAATAAATACATAAAGAAAATGTTACTGCTTTTACAAGTTACAATTATTTATGATTAAATAAATCAACTGTTTATATGGTAAAATGTTAAACGTTTTAACTTAGAAAATTGCCAATATGTTCTTATGACCATAAATAATGCAAAATTGCGAGAAACATGGGAAATCGGACTGAAGTTGCATAAGAATGTAAAATATATGCTGAATTTTATTGTATTTCCTTACAATTTTGTAGTTTCATTTTTTTCATTGTAGGAAAAAGCTATGCAATTGCATGTGTTTTCATTTACATTTTTTTTCAAATTTTCATACAATCATGAAATTACTTCTTTGTTTCTCTGTTTCATTTTGAATAGAAATCCATTGTATTAACTGAATTTATTTAGACACTAATTATTATTCTCAGATTTATTAATGATTGCTTATTGATCTTACATCCTATTTATCATAAATTGCACATTTTAATTATATAATTCATATGCATTGATTCGTTGTATTGGTCTTTATCTTTTTATTTTTCAAGAAGTGTAAAACAATGAAAAGATTTACGTAACAGAAAAAGTGCGTGACATTGCAAATATGAATGTTTATAAAGTATATAGAAATCTACATTATTTAATGATGATGATATAAGGTGAACGCTCCAGTTATCGCGCTGAAATAATTACAAAGAACAATAAAAATGAAAAGATTTATATTTATTCTTCTTTCAATTTTCTATACGTTTTTAACATTCTACTCAAAAGCAATTTTTAAAAAATTTTATTACTACTTTAAAGTTAACATTTAATTCTTAAGACAATTGTTTGAAACTTTTCTACATTAAATTGATTTATGTTCCCTAATATTTGTTCAAACTACATACAAATCATAATTTTTTAAAGACCAAAGTGAAAGTAATTCAAATTGTATTGTAGCAGATGCCGTCTTAAAATAGGTCGATTCTTCAGCTATTATTATATGTTTTTCTTCTTTTTTGTTCTTCTTCTTTTTTACATTGTTTTTTCTTCCTTTTTTTAAAGATAAAGTTAATATTCGGATAGAAAACGAGCGCACAAACTGTGTCGGGCTTTTATTGAAACAGGACGTCGCAATGGTAGCCCTCGACGTGCATCCGGATGTCGAGCCGACTGACTTCCAGTTGACTTTGTAAAATTCATTCCGTTGACCGCAATTGCTGTAATTTTTTCATCATTGCCCATAGTGTTATTCACCATATGATTTGTATTTAATATTATATCTTCAAAATTACACTCAAAAAGTGTATTGCCAAATGTCTTTCGACAGAATATTCTTTCAATCATCAATTCTTCAACAGTATGGAGAATCATATGGTCATTTTGTTGAATTCAAACTTCATAAAGCAACTTATTCGAAGCTTCATCGTAGACGGAATCATCGCATTAGGAAATAAAAGCCGTCGTTGATTTTTGTGCCATTTTCACGCCGCGGTTCAACTGCACGGAGAAATCATCTGAAGAAGCTTCATCGATAAACGAGTTTCCACGTGAATGTCTCGCGGGATCTTCAAATGGAACGATTTCTCGATTTCTCCCTTTAATCAAAGATTAGCATTAGGCATTTGTCTCAGCGATGACAACAACGACAGAAAGAAAAATAGACGAATGTATAAGTCACTTCTTCATTTCGTATCCATAAATAACATTTGTTATCTATTGTTTTTCCTTTTTGATATTTTTTATATCAAGCTAAAAACAATTTTTTTTGCTGAATGTGATATTTAGCAACTTGTTATACTGTTAATCTATTTTGTTCTACTTGACAAGTTTTCAATAAAAGAAACTTTAGATTCACTGCGATTCCTTCTATAATAATTGAAAGCGCGGAAAAAGGACACTTGCGCGCCAACAGCCTGTTTTCAAAAATAAAAAAAATAGAGAAAAAATTTGAAATGTAAAAACCGGAATTAGACAAAATTTTTAAATATATTTCATTACGTAAAAGAATTGAATTTCATTGTTAAAGAAAATTTGCATTAGTTTAATACAATTGTTTAATCTGAAATTGTTTACTGTTAGAAAAAGAGTCTTATAATTTAATATTTATACTTTACAAATAAAAGTATCAAAAGAAAAGTAACATCGTTTTATTTCTAATGTGATATTACTATAAGAGCAGATCAACTTAAACTTTTAGGCTCATTAAACGATAACGGTAAAGCGTACGATATCACAAGTTTTTGACCGTCATTTGTATAATCGAGATTTGAGTTCTCGGCAGCGTATCAGTGATTCATCGTTATGTCATCAATTATTTGAATGTAAGCTCAATAATAAATATAGATGCTTAGTCGTTCATATTGATTATGATAAAATATCGCTGCGATATTGTCAATTACAACGGAATATTTATACGTTTCAAGATACCGTCACTTTAAGTATTCCAATACTTCAGTTCGAATGCAATAATATTCCATTTAATTTATATATAATATATACATAATATAAACTTATATTAAAACATATTTTGATATCCGTTATTCACGGAAGTATGAATTGCAATATCTCGCAGTTCCTGAGTCTAATTAGGTCATCGTTGTTCCGTTCTAAGGGTGGAATTATTATTATCTAATTTACGCGAAACGTTATGTTTCTAAGTTAACGTTCAAGCGAGCTCCGCTTCCAGAGTGTGGATGTGTGATCTAGTTTTTCGTTAAGTAACGGTCATCTAACACTATGGACATTGCAGGTTAACACAGATGCTCCCATATTTTCAAAGAAATCAATCAATGGAATTTCGCTGCTAAATGCAATAACATACAAACATTCTTTTAACTTTTATATTTATTAAAACGGTATAAGTTCGATATTCAATGTGATACAATATATTTCCTATAAGTTTTCAACTTTATTAATTATATTATGTAATCAGTTTATAGTGTCGTTTAAAAATTCGTATAATGATTCAGGTATTTTGTAATATTGGAAACCAATGTTTATAAAATAAACTAAAAAATGGACAGACAAGTTTGAGCAAAGTTTAAATAAAAAAGTATGACGATATATAGTCAAATTCACAGCATTCCTGACAAGTTTAGCTATGTTATAAAACTCTACACTTGGGACATTCCTTAATTCCAGTTATCAGCAATTTTATTCCTTATTTTGTACATTCGAGTATTTATTAACAATCCTCCTCCCACTGTAATATAAGTTATGCATAATTGATTTAAAATGCAAATCGCTAACATTTAAAACCATTGCTGCTTTGCGATTGTGTTTTACTCTTTGCAGATTAAGTCGAATCAAATGTTCTTCATTAAATTAAATCATTTTAATTTAATTCAAAATAAACAAATTATATATATAAATATTTTTTTGCATATATATATATATAAAATTAGCTGATTCGGTTGAGTTATTTTCTATGAAATCCCTATGACATTCTTTTATGACATGCCTATGACACCCCCCCCCCCAAGGAGGGAGTTAAAAAAATTTTATATTCCCTCAAAAGTTGATTGAAATTTAAATTTGGTAGATTTTAAGTGATTGATATACAAACAAACAAATAATCACAAATATTTTCAATTTGATATATTAGTAGGGATAAGAATTGCTGAAATATTTGTGCAAATGTCGATGCAACTTTTGATTCCATTTTCCATATATGCAATCGGAAACATTCGGCAAAGATATATTGAATTTACATAGACGTGACATTCTGTCGGTCATACATTAACTATATATTAGTTTTGATTTGCATTTTAAAGTATGTCATTGGTCTTATAGATTCAAAAGTGTTCGACACGATTTCTATAGAATACAGTAGGGCCCACCGTGTACGGCGGCGCATACGTCAAAACTCGGGCGTTCTAAAAGTCATTGGAGAAAGTGAAAATCGTTGCCACGAATTATTACACGTGGTTGACTCCAATTCCTCGATGCAATCTTGAATTTAGATGTCAGTAAGATTTCCTCCTTCTGTTATTAATCACCCGTCATTTTTTGACTTTGCTTCAACAAAGTTGGCCAACATTTTTTCTCCGTTTTAATGATTTGTTTGTAATATATTATTGAACTGCTCAAAGATAATGCGGAAATGCAATTATTAACACTTCATTTGTTTCACTTCAAATTAAACAAATTACAAGTTCAATTACTATGATTAATTAAAAAAATAACTCAACTTTATTCAACTAAACAAATTGCAATTAAATTAAATCATCAATTAACATTCAAACAGTGAAAAGTTTACAACTCAATTTTACAAATATTTGTATATTTTATTTTCAATTAAATAACTGAACTAAAAACCTCAAAAAGTTTATACAATTTCATTGCAACCAACTAAAACACTTACTGTACATATTAGTTACATAATTATAAAACCAACTATAACGCAATTTTAATCGATAACAATAATTGTGTGAACCTTTTCATTGAATTGTACATTGATTGTGGATAAAATATCGTTTGATCTTTGGTTTGCTGGGGTTTATAGTCATTATCGTAATACAACTACGATCGTAAACGATAGAAATCGAGAATCTCCCAATAGCACTTGAGTTTGAAATATATGACATGACACTTGCTTTTCCTCATCCTAAACTTTTTTTTTCTTTGACTCAGTCAACTAACACTTCTCCACTTGACGGCTATAACAATGGGGCCCTAATACCCAGTTTCATTGTCAGCTCATGAGCATTTTCCTCTCACCATGTTTCATCCACTGCGACTTCTATTCAATTGATTTTTCTTCTCCTTTATCTTCTTTTCTTTCTTCTTAGTTGGCTCGTTTTTATATCCGTTTCTCGACTAAGTCGGAAAAGTATACATTTTGAAAAAAAAAAAAGCATTTGAATTATTTGACGCTGCATCTTCTGTAACTTCAACCGGTTCTTCGGATAAAAATATTCTTTGAAGGCACTTCCTCAAAAGGTGCGGATGCAGCTCACGTGTCATTATTTTCGAACGTAATCGTTTATTAATTTATACTTGTACTCGAAGGTACAGTTATGCTCAGTAGTCGCATTTGAAAATATCCGTGATATTTTGGGTCACTCCTTAATGACGTTTTTACAGTTGCTTTTTTCCAATGCTTTCAGAGAAATTTTGACGCCATTGTATGTATGGTCGATTGGGGCCCTTTCTAGTGTTTTGACTTTTTGCAACTTGAAGACGAAAAAACAAATTTAATCTTCTTAGATTTCTAAGATTTTCTTTATATATTTTCATTTTATACGATAGGAGAAATTTTGCTGCGATTAAGTGTACTATACGGAATTAGAAGAAACGTGTTTTGTAATTTCATTCACGCTGCGAATGAATATCGATAAGATTTATTTATTGTGCGTTTATAGTAAATGAATGTATTTGTTTAGATTTATAGAAATGGAGCATGGGAAATATGAAATTTAGTTTCGCGTGTGGCAAATACAATGATGGTACTGTATTTTTATCTAATGGGTTATCTATATTTTTATCATTTAAATACTTGTTAGATTATATTTATAACAAAAGAAAAGAACAATACAAGTACTCAAGTATCGCACAATTAATTGTTTTAGAGAAATAATTATTTTAAATATCGTCAATTTATATTCGCTAAATAAAAGTGTAATCAAAATTATTGTAACTTCTAATAAAAATTATTATACCATTTATGAATCTGAGGACAACCAAGAATATCTATGTAGAAATTTATTATGTTTTATGAAAAAATTAGTAAGTAGTATAGTAAATAATTTTATATGATAGACCTATTTTTATCACGTGATTTAATAGAGACTATCATATACCATAAATATTTTTACTATACCATATTATATTTTTTATATTATTTTATAATGTTTTTTTACACTTATATCGAGTTGTCTTGATATAATAGTAATTTTTATTATAAACATAGTAATTTTAATTAGACTTTTATTCAGCGTGTAGATCATTCAATTCTTTGGACAAACAAATCAAATTATAAAATTTTTTTAAGTGTCATGAAAAATGTTGAAAAGTAAATACCACCTTTTTCGAGATTTGAAAGTGTGTTAATACGATTCAATTAGACATAAAAATTCAATACAATAAAATATTCAATTCAAATAATGTTTAATAATATTTAAAGTAATTAATTCTTATAATAAACTACGATAATAAATTATGTAAATTAACATTTTGTATATAATAATTTGATAACTTTATTCTTAATATATTTGGTATTTCGTGTTTTTAATTGTCTTATCAGTAAGTCTAGAACGATTACATTTTGTAAAAATAACTAAAGGTTATTTTGATTTATTTATGTCTATAAGACAATTACAATACCTAATTGAATTATCAACTAAGAAGACATTTATCTAAATCACAAGAATCACTTGATAAATATTTATTTTTTATCAAATTATGTTAAAATAACAAATGATAAGTCTTTCTAAGGCTTTTCCAAAATTGTTCATGGTACTATTAATCAATGTATTCCCAATATTTGATAAGCTTTTGATTAAAATTAATGTTTATATATATTATGTTTATATTACATTATATTTTTATATTTTATTTCCATTGCACATGCTTTTTGGTCCCATAAAAAAATGTTCCAAAATTGTGAAAAAATTGCATACATCAACAATAAATTAATCAACAACATCTGATAAATGAATTGCAAAATTTACCTTAGTCTTATCCCGTCTCCTCCTGATAATAAGTCCATCATTTTCAATATAGTCCGGTACTTCTTTTCTGTTGCTGAAATTAAAGACCATCGTATTGTTCTGCTGATTCCACGGCTTAGTGTCCCATAATCCACCGCCAGTAGTTGCGGCTTTTTTCGCCGGTTGAATTTCTTCAGCACTTTTCAAGCTAACCACAACCTTGGTTGGCTGTTCTATGCTTTTCACTCGATTAATCAAATTCTTCTCCAACTCTCGGTTACTCAAATTCTGCTGGGGCATTTGCGTTTTGGTGGTAACCAAGGGTCTGATAATTCCAATCTGCTTTTGAGGGGGCGAAGTGTTTGACTCGGACTTTGGGCATCGTATCGTTTTGGACTCATTACCCTGAGGAAAGCTGGTGGTTGTGGTGGACTTAAGCAAACCAAGTCCCGCAACGCCGCCAATGGGTTTGCCAATGTCAATAAAGAGAGCCTTCAATTCCTCTTTCTCCGGTTCCTTATCCTTACTCAATTCCTCGCTCGGAAGAACATCTGATTCTTTTTCGACCGATTCACTACAACTTAATCTATCAACTTCCAAGGCTTCGCCAGAGTCCGAACCGTCGTTGGACTCTGAAGAAGACTCTTGTAAAGTGCGCTGACCATTTTCCGAAGCAACACCAGGAAGATAACTCTTGTCGCAACTGGAAGAGTCACTGAAACTAAACTGAATGGTGGAACCAGCTTTGCCAATATTATCAAGCGCACTTTTTGAGATAGATCGTGGACCATCGGTAACTTCCTCCGATGGATCATCCGATTTCTTCTTCTCCAAACTATTCTCCAACTTGTTTCGATCAATCGTGTCGCCTAATTCGTCAGCGCTATCCACGGGAGATCGTTTCTCGGCTTCTTGACTCACCGGTGATTCAACTGGCGAAGCAATCTTATTCAATCCAGTGGGTGACTTCTTCGGCGAAGTCATAGGAGAAGTAATTCGTGGGGAAGACACAGGAGTGATTGGTGGCGATTTAATGTTGATCTCAAGGGGACGTTCCTTGGCTTTGGGTTCGGGACTGGGTGCAGGGGATCGTTTAATTTTATAGTCCGACGTCGGCGACTTGCTTTCAAACTGTCGAAATTTACTAACAACCGAGGAAACCGATCGGACAATTGGCTCGGTCACCACGCCATCATTAATCTCTGAGGTGACTGTGGTTTTTGGCACCGCTGGCGGTGGCGTCTTCTTCGGCGACGTTGGTATCACACGACGCGTGAACTTGGGCTGACTGCCACCATTCTTCGTGACGATCTTTCGCTGATTGCTTTGAGCTTTCATATTGTCATTGATGGTCTTAAAGGTCGCGACCTTGGCAGCAACTTCACCCTTAGGCTTGATCCTGCGAGTGTTACCAGATTCGAAGATACGCATCGTGGTCTTGACTAGATCCGGTGGTGGTCTTTCAGTTTCCGCGAGTACCGGTTTCAAACGTTTTGGCTTGTTGATCGGTCGCGGCCGATCAACGTCACTCAAACGGCTCTCAATCTTGACCGCGCTACGATCCACGAGTACCACCCGGTCATTCACCGGCTCGTCCACGCGCTCAATAAGAACCATCCGTGCGGTCACCCGGTGCGATTCGCTCGCGTCACAGCGCAACAGCGTCTCCACACTGCGGGCCCTCTTCATCGACTCATTACCGCGCGCGGCATTTCTGTACCGCTCGCTCGGTGTCTTTGTGTTTACAGCATTACCACCATTGCGCTTTGTAAATTTACGCGAATGAATCGTCGGCTTTTCATCATTTCGATCCAACAGGTCCTCAAGACTTGCCGCTCGTCGAAACCTGTTGACCGATCCAGCCGATCCCGCACCCCCGCACTTGTTTGACTCGCGCAATGTTAGATTCAAATACTTGCTCTTGAGCTTGTTTACAATTCCCGGTCCATAGTGCAACTCCTCCGAGCTATCACTCTCATAATTATCCCCGCCGTTGGACTTCAATTTCACCCCGGTGAGTTCGAACAAGCGTGGCGACTCCGGCATTCTCAGATACTCTTCTGAGAGCTCGCAACTGGTCGACCCGTTGGAAATGTCATCCGACTCGGAACACAGCGACAGACAGTCCACCTCGAGACGCATGTTGCGCGCGACTGCCGGCGCTCCGGCGGTTTGCGAGCTGTCGGCTCGTCGCTCAGAGGGCGCCAGTCGCGCGGCGCTAGCAGTGGTGGTGCTGTTGGTGGCGGTGGTGGTGTTAGTGGTGGTGGCGCCACCGCATGATTCTGAAGCCACCCGTGCGGGCCGCAACTTGCCTTGCTGCTGTTGCTGCCGACGACGCTGGATCAGGTCGCGCTTCCACTGCGGCATTGCCGAGGCCATCGCTTCGCGCTTGTGGCAAAACTTCACCTCCAATTGGGGAGAACCACTGTTGCACTACCCGCCATTCAAAACACCACCGACACAATAACTTCACGCCGGCTCGCCATTATTTCTTTCTTTTCATTAAACTTTTTTACAATTTGCACATTTTTTTTGCTGTTGTTGAGGTTTAAACTTGATTCGCTCTTGCAGATACGAAATGTTCGCACACCCTCGAACAAGTGCCGACTGAACTCAGCCACCCGGAGACACCGCGGCTAAGATCAGCGTCCTTCGACACGCCACTAAGATCGGCCGTTAGCGGCGACGGCCTTCTGCGCGCTCTCCGACGGCTTTCTCCGTCTTCGCTCTCGCTCAGCCGAGCGCCCTCTCCCTCGTCGCGCGACGTCGTTCGTCGGCACGGCCGAGCCGTGTATCGAGCGCGCCGCGCGCCCCCTCCAGCTCCAAATTGGTCCCTTCGCACACACAAACCCCCTCGGCGCAATCGACTACAGTCGACGAGACCCGAATCCTGCCGGCTCATGCGACGCGCGCTAATGCGCCTCCTTTGTCATGCCAACCAGTGGCGCCAACCTCGTGGCGTCTGTTGACAACAAACAATGAACCAAGCACCAATGTACCTTCCCCTCTCCTTTCTTTTTCACCCTCTTACTTCGTCACTTCACGAGGGATGATTTCGGTTACGAGACAATGCACATTGTACGCACTCTCGTCGTCTTCTGGATTAAATTCCAATCCTTAGCTTGCATACAAGTTTTAATGTCTTCGAAATTACTCAACTTGAAACGCGTATTTTTGACAAAATGATGTGATTTCTGAGTTGAGTTCTGTAACATAAATAAGTAAAACAGTCTAATTAAGATAATAGATTTTGATTACTTGAATAACTTTGCTAACTAAAATAGCTGGTAGTTAATGTGATATGATTATAATTTCTATATAAATATATATATATATATACACATATTATTGCTATATAACACAGTACAGAGAACTTAATCAAGTTGAGATCTTGTTTTCATATGAATTCAAATGTTAATCAATATTGAAAAATGATTGTCTTGGGATATCAAGTGTTTTGAAAACATGAAAAATGCATTAAATGCGTAATTATCTTATTTTCATATTCACTTAACTAGGTATCTGACACATCATTTAGAAATTATGCAAGCTTGTTATGCATGTACAAATTAAATTTTTCCAGTTTCATTATTTATTGTTAAGTAATTAATTTATTATTCAAATATCAATTAAAATGATGATTTTTAACAATTATTATAATTACTCATCAAATGAACGATGGTAAACAAGAAATTTAATTAAATAAAGCTTGAAAGGAACTTCATTTCAATGCTTTTTTATTTCACTTCTTTATGACGAATATTTCAATTACTTTTTTTTGTTACTATGCAGTACAATCAAAGTAATTATTTTTTTGCGTATATCACAAATATACAATTGAAATTTTACGTAATAGAAAAATTTTTGCATTCATTAATAAGCTTTTTTAATTATATATGTAAGGTTCCATTTTATAAAGCCCAAATGGCCATTAAAGGTAACAAAAAGTCTGTCACAATTACAACATACCTTCAATTCAATATTCACAGACTACCATCTTCATTAAAATTGCCATAAAAATCAATTACACAATTAATCCTCCAAAGATACAAATGCGACATTAAAATATGCAACTAGACTATTACATAAGGCTTTCACACGTAATATTTATACTATATAGCTGCTTGTAAGTAAATTTTCTTGTAATAGACAAATTCAGTTAGTCAGTCTTTCAATTGTACATTAAATTTTGTTTAACTTTTATTATACAATGCAATTTTGTAAAGCAATTAATTAATATTAAAATACAGAAATATAAACAGATTTTTAAAAATGCAATAAACTAAGGCTGTTGATCGCCCAGCAAATGCGAAATTGTTTAGCCTTGTTGAGAATATTTATGCTTAAAAAGTTTTCATAACGATTTGTGCTAAATTTCAAACTTTGCAGATTTCATATTCATTTATTAAATATTTACAATTTCCAAAATATTTCTAATAATTTTTATGTTCAACATTTTTATAATGTTTTTTCTTATTCATTACAAACTAGTTTTAATAATTAACAAAAAAATAATATTAAAACATGGTATGAAAGTTTTTAAAAGTTTTCAAAATATTTAGGATTCAAATTCAAAAATAGATTTAGGATTTCAAAATTGTTTAAATGTATTGAATTGATATTAAATCTGAAAACATTTAACAAATTTTCCACAAATTTTAATTCAAACTGTTTAAACATAAATAAAATATTCTTAAAAAGGCTAAAAAGTTGCATGTTTGCTGAGCGGCAAAGTGTATTTAATTTTACAAAAAGCTATTAAAGTAATGTGAAACCAGAAGAAGTCCAAAAACAGCGTATGTGCATTTGGCGCAAAAACATTTGACTCTTTTGTAGCAAGCAATGGGCGGAGAAAGGAGATTTATATACGAACAAAAATTAGATTATCGTTTGAGTCGGTCTCTCGCTCTCGACTCCTAGATTGACACGGCGTGTAAATTTCAATGCACTTGCACGTGTGAACGTACTATTTGTTATATACAAATTAGATTGTTTCTTTTGTTATGTTACCGAATGTGGGTGGTACTTTACCCACGTTTGCATTGTGAAATACACATTTTATTTCATATTTACTTTTACCCGGATTAACTGGAAATAACGCCAAACTAGAATAATAAATTAATACTACAATAAGCTAATAACATTATTCACCAAATGATATTGTTTTACGACTTAATAAAATATATTGCAATTCATTCTGTATTTCGATTAATAAGTTAAGTGTATTTGAATGAAATATTTCACAGCTATTATGTTATCGGTCTATTTAAATGCTATCATTTAAACGAAATAACTGTCAATTATAAACAAGCAATTAATCTTTGATAAATATTTATATACACGTGGTAAAAGCAGCAATAATTGATCGGCCAGTATGTATGGTCACTGCGTTGCAAGTGACAAAGATAAACGAAGTATTTTGCATAGGCGGTCATTTTTACTGGTCCATTCGTTAATCGGTCATTCACTGGTGCTTTTACCTAACTTATTGCAAAATGCATAATACTAAAAAGAGTTTGTCTAACATCTGATAAAATATACTTCAAATATTTCTCTATGTAAAGTGTTTAGATTTCTTTTCGAGGCAATGGATCGATATCCCGAAAAGAAATCGAACAAGGTCAGAAACCTTATCTTGTAACATATTCTGTTCTCGTGCAAATTGCGCAATGTATTTTTACGTAATTGACCAATAGCTTAACACTGTCGTTTCCGTTTATTGCAACGCGGATGTAATGCAAATATCTATATATCATACATATAAAACATATCTATATACAATATACATACATATATATATATATATATGTCAAACAAACACGTACATATTGCAGCACATTACCTTTAGTAATTATTGAAGCGCTATTCAATGTTATTGTTGTTGTTTACTTTATGTAAAAGTATGCGCGCGCGCGTGTGTGTGTGTGAATGTATGAAAACAGACGAAAATATTGCTGTTGATTGTTTGTTGGTATGGCGGGAGTGATGCCTCTTTGCGGCTATCAGGCCGTGCGAAAGTTGATCGTAACTTTGACCCTGAACGACGACCGAGGATGTAGACACTTGCCGTCCATTACATATTGCACATTCGCGTCGCAGTCGTTGCCCTGTGCAAATTCGATCGCCACTACTGTGCGTAACAGATGATTGCAATCTTTCACGCGCATGTCTCGTATCGCGACTTTGAATGTTCCTTTATCCGAAATATCATTGGTCTTCGATCTCTTTCACAGGACAGAATACTTAAATTTTTTTTCGAAATGTATAGAAAACCGATATTTTAATTGTACTTTTAAACAGTATATTAATTAGGAAAGAATATAATCAACAGTAATATTAATTGAATTTGAAATTTAAAATTTGTGTTTCTTATGTAAAATATCAAGTGCTTTATGTTTTAATTTTGTTTAAAATGAATAATTTTGAATCATATTTGTCTAATGGAAAATGTTTATATGTACCATTTATGTTATCGAGGATGGAACATGACAAACTGCGTTAATGGATTTTCTTGCTGTTAGATAAAACAACCTTTTAACATTTTTCTTAACTATAATGGAAAAAGTCTTGGAAAGCTGAGAATGATAATGAAATACACGCAAGTGAAAGATACAAAAATTTTATGGAAAAATAATTTATTAATTGTGAAAAAAACATTGAAATTACAAAAAAATTTGAATTCGCAAGCTTTCATATTAATTCAAATATATTCGTTAGCAACATGATATAATAATAATAATCACTATTTTTTAAATTGTAAAATACAAGCAGTATTTTAAATTTATCTTCTTAACTCATTGACTATTCAACTATTTGACTTACATAAAAATCTACATTAAATCTAATAATAAAATGTGCCTGTAATAATAATGTCGAAACATTTTTTGTACATTTCTAAATATTTATAACATTTTTAAAGTAATTTTGTTGGACTTTTTAACACTTTTTTACTTTTACTTCCATCTTAATACTTAAAATATTAAAAAACATTGTTCTGGCAATAACGAAGTAAATTAAATTAAGTAAAATAACATAAAAAAGAGTCACACGTCCGAACTAGAGTGTCAAAACTTTAACTCCGTAATGTCCAATTGTTTGGCCGCTGCAAGTAACTTGGCTCTTTCTACCTCGAGCTTTTTAGATTTCAAACTTAACAATTTCTTCTGTACTTCGAGTTCGCCTTTACGCATTGCCATCTTTTCCTTGTGTCGCCTTTCCTTGTTTGCTTCCGCAATGTCCATTCTGTTCTTAATTTCGGCGAATTCAGCTTTAATAACCATCGTCAGACAATCCTCATCGTCAATCAACTCCGAGCTAGTTTTATTCATATCAGATGACCCACTTGGATTGCTTGCATCTCCTGCTTCCAACAGTTTTGGATCGAATGATGATTGCTGCAAGTTGTTCTTGAAAATATCATCCATCGCGGTTTTGTGATGCCAGTTATAGAAGTCTTTGATTCTACCTGGTTTGTTCAGTTTCTCTCTATAGATGAGCTGCTTGTATTTTCGCTCAAGAACTCGCCATTTATTCTCGCACTTTTGTGAGCTGAAGTAAAAACCGCGTTTTTTCATCTCGGCGGATACTACTTCAAACATATCCCGAAGACTACGTATCCTGGTAGTTTGACCGACGAGTTTACGATATTTACGATATTGTTCGATCAGACACGACGTCGCCTCATTCGTCCAGATAAAGGATACTGGCTCGACTTCCACTCCACCGAGCACATCTTCTTCATCTTCTGCAGCTATTTCCATATAGTATTCAACTTCATCTTCTTCTTGTTTAATTTCAACTTGGTTGGCGAGTTCTAAAAATTAAGTATTTATTTAATACATTTTTGAACATGAATTAGTCTCATTTACTTATTATAATTCATGTATTATTTTATATTATTTAATGAATTTTTTATTTATTTATTAGTATAACAAGAATGTTTAAGGGGATTCTTTAATAGAATTCGATGCTTCTCTTTTTTGCTAATGGAGTCAGCATTAGCTCTATCCTTTTTTCTCTTATATAGTTGAAGAATCACCTTAATTAACTTAATTATTTTTTTCTTTATTTTATAATAAAATTTAATTTGGTTTGTTAATATATTTATTTTTAAATATAAAAAAATAAGTTGAATAATATTTATTGTTTAAATTTATTTTATAAAACCAATTTATTTGTATACTTTTAAATAGCATTTCTATTCTTACTCGAAACGCGCCATTTATCCTTTATTTAAATTTCTTATTCTTATTTAAAATTCTAAATTTTCATTTTTTATAGTAAAATTGAATTATATTTAAGGAGAATAATTAATAAAACATTGGGTTTTTTTAAAATAATATTTATTAACACAATGAATATATTGTTTGAAAATTTTTTACTTTTAAAATAGAATTTTTATATAAAAATACAAAGCATTTCTACTAAACTATTGTACATATATTTCTAACCTCAATTACATTGTTAGTAGAATGTCTTACCTTGAACATTAGGTGCTTCTACCATCTTTACAGGAATTGCCTGTTTTTTAATATTAACAGGAACGGTAACTAACAAATTCTGCATTGACTGCGAAATAAATGACACAAAATTGGAAAAACAGTGAACAACAAGTTCGAAACCGGTTTATGTTACAACTCGTTCTTGTACGTTCTAGCAGTTTCAGCTTCTTTTAACGAGCGTAACAGGCTTCAATGCTGTGCGATGCGCGTTCATATGTTTCAATTTGTCTCTGATTGGATACAATATTATTGGCGCGAAATAATTTGAATTCAAACATTTTATTCTTGTAGAAATACAAAAAACTTTATTATCTATTATTATAAAATATATGTTTGTCTTATTTTTACCCAAATTTTGATTTGTATACAAAAAAATTTGTTTAAATAAAAAATTTATTTATTTTAAAATTTAACACTGTTTAATATTTTTGTTTGAGTATATTATAAAAAAAAATATTGTGAAAATGGCTTTTGTTTATTTTCTTTAACTGATAAATAAAATCCTTTTTACAATGGTTGCAAATAATCTCGAAGAATTATGATTACAAATAGGAGATACGCTACTACGTGAGATAATAAGATAATAATAACGATTAACCCAATGGTACATGTAATCAAGTGCACGAATCGCGCAAATAAGGAAAGAACTTTTCACCGCTTTTACTTCCAATCGCTGAGCGTAATCGTTTCCGCGACAATTATTTGTGTTGGATGCTCTATCGAATGGCGATGTGGGATCTGATATCAAAGCGACACAATTACGTTAATCATTTCAATCGCTCGTTATTGTTAAACGTTTCTCTGTTTCAAATCTCACATTATGACCGTGTAAGAAAAGCTATAATTTAGGATCGAAGAAAAAAAAGAAAAGAATGCAATATAGTTTGCTAGATTTAATTATACATCTGAAGTCGATCGGGATTATTAAGGAAATTAGAATGAGTGATTGCATATGATTTAATTCGCTTTTTCTCAGTTCGGAGAAAAACAAAATCTCAAACTGGAACTGTTACACGTCATTGATTATGATTTTTATTATTCAACCAAAAAGCTTATTTAAGTAATTATATAAGAATTCGATAATTGACAATTCATTGATCGTTATTTAATCATGGATTATACTTGCAATTTATGTAACCGCAATTCTTTCTGTAATAATAATTGCTGGAACAAATAGAGACAATTTTTTATTTTCAAAATTGCGAAAAAAAATAATTCTTATTATGCTATTATTTTTCTTATTTCTTCATGTTCTACTTTTTTTTTTAGCAAATTACATTACTTCCTTTAATATATTATTAGAATTTACCCTGGTAGCTACATTTATGCAAATTTTGTATAAATATTATGCCTATAATTTGCACGAAATTTACACTAAAATAACTGCATTGAACTGCAAAAATGATGTAAATTGAATACAAATAATATACTTTTTTTAAATAAATATAAAATTATTTTTATTGTTGTAATTTCGTTTCTTTAATATTTGTTGAAAAATTTATAAATATAATTCACACAAATATTGCAACATAATGCCGAGTTATATTTGTGTAAATTTTGTGTAAATCGTTTGCATAGGATTTTTTTTTGCAAAGGATAATGTTTAAATTAATATAAATGTATTACAAAGTTACAAATGAAAAATGATGATACAAATACAAAATTGAGTTTATTAATTGAAGATCTCAACCTTACCGGTAAACTTTAGTTCAGTCTTGTATAAATGATCTCACCAGATGGCATTAGCGACTGCAAACGGAATGTGCATTTGAAATTGTGCACTTTACTAAAAAGTTGCATGTTCAAGTAACAGATGGCATTGCTGTGTTATATCGCGGGAGCGCACGACAAAATCTGCATGGACTGTGACTAGCCGTTTGAAATTGATATGTTTCAGAACACATTTTTTGGTTCTAAAGGATGGTAGAAAATCTAATATATTGTTTAATACTAAAAAATATATATTTTATTTATAATACAAATATAATTAAATTAAAATTATAAGAAATGATGAAAAATATAATTAATGAGCAAAACAAAATATACAATGAAAAAAGCACTAAATAATTCCAACATAATAATTAAAATAAATTTGTTTAGTTAACCCTTACAGGACGGGAAGCCAGTATACTGGCTTTCAACAAAAAACGATGATAGCAAAGAGAAAATAATGAACTTTACATGGTTTCCTATGTTTTTGGCATCGCTGAGTCCGAATTTCATGTCAAAAATGTATTTTGACAGTTGACAAATGTCATTATTCCTGTCAATAATAAAAAACTCAACTTTTTTGAAGAAATTAAAGTTTGTATATAAGTTTTTGGGGTCGCTGAGTACGAATTTTTTGTCAAAAATGTATTTTGACAGTTGACAACTGTTATTATCGCTGTCAATAATCAAAAAATCAACTCTTTTGAAGAAATCAAAGTTTGTATATAGATTTTTGAGGTCGCTGAGTACGATTTTTTTTGTCAAAAATGTATTTTGACGATTGACTGTCATTATCTTCAAAAAACCTTATTTCGATGCAAGATATACTAAACATTTTGTAATGAAATATTAATATATTTATTTTTTCAATTGACTTTTACTTACTTAAACATAAATTATGTTCAAATACGCAAAAAGGACTTATTGAGTGCTTTCTGTGTAATTATTTAAAAAAATATATGTATTTTGTACCATTTTCGAATAAACGTTCATGAAGGAAATAATTATTTGTTAATATATATATTCTATATATATTAACAAATAGATATAGAATATATTCTATATAGTGTAGTCATGATTCTGTGTAAAAATGAAACTGTGACATTTGTATTAATTGCAGAATTTATCAACAAAAATTGTTGGACTTATTGGGTTTTGATTTTTATCAAATGGACTTATCGGACTGTTACTCTAATTGATTAGATTTATCGGGTTTTTATTTCAATTAAACGAATTATTTAAAAAAATTGTATTATTGTTACACAAAAAATGCTTTAAAGTAATTATTTTTTCATTTGATATTGGGAAACTTTATTTTGATTAAAAACACATTTTTTAATTGGAGTGATATTTTATTTGATTCGGCCTATCGGTTTTTAAATTGTATCACTTAGCATTTTGGGTTTTTATAATAGATGTTGCAAATATGTTATTTTTGTCCTGTTTTTCTTTAGGTCTACTTTTTTTTAATATATTCAAACTTATTTAAAACCAATTAATAGATATTTTGGACTTGACGGGTATTGACTTTAATCGAGTGGACTTACCGGGTTTCAAATCTAAATAAACGGACTTATCGGGTTTTCATTCTAATCGATTGAACTTATCGGGTTCGAATTCTAAGTGGTTAGACTTAGCGGGTTTTGTTTTTAATTAAACTAATTATTGCTAAAAATTTTATTATTCAATAAAAAAAACTTTTTAAAGTTATTACGTATAACACAGTAAAATTCAGATTGTATTCACATTTTTAAAGAAGAATTCTTTACATTGCAATGTTTCTAATTATAAATAAATTTTATGTTATTAACTATAAATTATTTTGTTATTGCTACAGAGTCTAGTAATTTTGATAAATATTTTCTCTTAGTGTATGTTTTTAATAACTTCGATTTATTATTAATTATAAATTTTTATTTATCTAAATTCATTTCAAAATAATGTATTGAAATTATTGTATAAAAACATTTATTGCTTTATTTTCCATTTTAAATGTTATTTTATTAAAAAATTTGTATAATCTTCATAATTATACATATCTCTATTCTTAATAATACTTATACTTATTAATAGTAAAAAATAAATTTATTCGACTTTCTACTATCCTTCAGAACTAAAAAAAAGTGTTCTAAAAGGCATCCATTTGAAACGGCTAACCACAGTCCATGCGAATTTTGTCGTCTACTTTTATATTGCATCATTATAATTTAAACATTATTTATGCAAAAATGTTACATTGTATATTGTATTGAATTTACTTTTATTTCATTAATGTACTTTATTAAAATAAATTGTATATAAATATGTATTTCGAACTATTTTTTCTAAAAAATTTCTATAATTTATGTGTTAATTTTTGGTATCCCAAATATATTTTTATTATTGGTATCCGAATATCTATAATTTATATTTAATAGAATAAAATTTATTCCTAATTGAAAAAATAGGTTATTAAAATAATGATAATATCAAAAATGTGATATATAATATGGATTATCATATAATCTACATCAATAAAATCTAAATTTTACTGTGTTATAACACAGTAAAATTTGTATGTGTGTATATATATAAATGTGTATATATATGTATATATATACTTTAAACAAGTAAGTTGTTTTTTATTTACGTGCATGCGGCAAAACTTGCCACGTTTAAATTCAAAAAACAAAATTATTAGTCAAAGTGCAAACTAAGTTTATATATTTGCAATATATATTAAAATATTATACATAATATAATAAATATATATTAAATCATATTAAAACAGCATCAATCAATATAAATTTAATATCATAACCGGAGTTAAATATCGACAAGAAAATTAAGTTATAAACAATCGTCGATTTCTTGATTACGTAAGTAATTTATTCTCTCTACGAGTGTATATATATATACATATATATACATGTATGTTACTGATTAGAAAATGTCATTGAGTGCAGAAATAAAATCTTCGCAAGAAAAAAATGGTGACGTGAAAGTCAGTGTGAAATTATATACAGAATGAATAAATAATTTGTTTAGAGGATACAGTGTTGATGGTATTAATTGTGGGTTAAAAATATTCATACTCGGTATTAACAGTTCAGGTATTCATTTCAATTTGTCGTGAAAACCTTAATAATATATAATACTCCTATTTCTTTCTTTGTTTTTTCATTTTTGAATTTTGAATAATTTCAATTTCGTATCCCTGGGCAGTTATTTATGTATTGGAATAATGGCTAAATTCTGGTTCATATTTCAGAGCACATTAGCGCCGTCTGGAGTTGCAGAGAGAAATAATCATACATCATGCTAAAAAGTACTGCGGGTTTTTATTTATGAAAACGACAATAACCCGCATGACTTACATCGTCAACCTTGGAACTGAAAATCCTGCGGATCCATAGCGAGAAGCTATGAGATGGAAATAAAAGGAATGCCAGGTATTTCTGACACACAAGTAGGATATGTAATGCATAATATTTTTATCGTCAAAAATGCTTAATTATTTCTATATGATAATATATTATTTAAATTGTACCGTTATATTAAAAAAACATTCATTGGAAGACAATGATTGCGAGCAAGATTTAAAAAAAGAATAGCGTATGCCATCTAGCGGTAAGTAGATTAACTATTCAATATTATATAATGTAAAATAAAGGCATAATAAAGAAATAAACGAATATAAAAATATGTTAAGTATTTATTTTCGTTAAGTTTTAATTTAATTTCTTATTTTTAATTTAATCTAAGTTAATTAAAAAAAAAAATTAAAAAATTTAATTTAATCATTAAAAATTAATTTAACAGAGAAAATATTTCGATTTGTGCATTTTTTGCATTACATTAAAATGCCAGCAATTCATTTACGAAGTAAAGTAATGCAAAATTTGTCATTGGAATATAACCGGACATTGTATTTGTGGTTTTGATATATGAATTTAATTATGTTGATAAAAAGTATGATATTAGTATATATGGAGATATTTTATGGTAAATTTGTATAACAAGACACATGTGATTTGTCTGTCAAAAATATTGGATCATCTTTGTGGTTTTAGATATTATTTTGATGCGAAAAAAACATGAGAAGAAAGTAATGATTCCTTATGAAAACATTTGAAACATATATGACCGAAATACGTGACAGCAATGTTTAATATTGAATTTCCAGCGATTCTTCTAATTTCGTGAGAAAAATGTCATATTAATTCATATCAGAGGAGCGGTATTGATTAACAAAAAGACGTATATGTGTATACTGTGACGTTGAAAAAATTAGATATACGGTTTGCAAAATATTTCTAGTTAAAATGTAAAAAAAAAGACATTTATTATTAAGTAATAATTAAGCGAATATTTTTTTGTCGTATTGATTGTCAGTCGTTTTTTATTGCAAAAAGAAAATAAAATAATTTTTGGAAAAATTATAATCAGTAGTTTTTTTTATTAAAAATTTTTTTTTAATTTTTACAAATTACGGTAATTATTAACTGAGTAGATTGTGATTTACATTAGTTATAAAAAATTACAGTTAAAGTCGCTATTATTTTGTTGATTCTAAACAATACTAAATCTCAATACTAAACCCAACCAGACATAGCTATTTAAGATCTCTGAATGCCATATATATGCTTAACAACTGAGAGTTTCACAAAGTTCTGATCTAGGTCAGATTGGGTTCGGTTAGAGCATCACTGAACTGTATTAGTTTTTATGTTAGTCCTAGTTTGAAATGTATTCAAAGCTATACCAATGTTTAATATGCCGCGAAAAAATTTTTTTCATCTTAAGTATCATTTTTTTATGTTGGATACTGTTACTCTATTATTCCTGAAATCGGATAAATTCAGAAGATTAAAACAAATTCCTCTTACACAATTTTAAATCATAAACCAATATGTATAAGAATTGTTTATGAAATTGAAATTTAAAATTGTATATATTCTTCTCGAGTAATCGGAAACAACAATACGACGGATGAATTAAAAAAAACTACACAAAAATTGCTTTTAAATAATTTATAGTTATAAAACAACATTTTTAAGATAGATTTATTTAAAAATATTTGTAAAATTGTAAAAATTGTATTTATCCCAATGTGAATTTTTTAGCTTTTTTGCAAATATTTATGTATACAAAAATCGGATTTGTACACAATTATGCAATATTTTAAAAGTAAAATTTCAAATAAATTTTTTGAATTCAAACTAATATCAAATCTAAAAAACATCTACAATTTTGCACAAATCAATAGAAATGTATAAGTAAAAATATGAAAATAAAAAAATTAAAATATAAAGAAAACTAAAAAACTTCCCTTTTTACTGTGCTCATAACGTACTAATATACAATGTTGGAATACGGTTAAGCCGAATTGGCGAAGCTGGTGGCGAAGGCATAAAGAAAGTAAGAGGAGGCCTGAGGATCGGGAGAAAAAAAGTGCGGCTGAATTGGCGATGTTTACAAAAGCAACGGCGAACGTCAACAGAACGGCGATTGTCTGGTTGGATGCGGCGGACTGTACGCACTATACTACGGCCTGGCACACCGGGGGACCCGCGGCTCGCTCGGTCGACGCGGCTACGCGTGGAGGCGGTCGCCGCTGCCGTCGCGCGGCCAGTCATCCGGCAGTCGAGCCGCGAACACCGCACGGAGAGCACGTTTCGTTCGAGCAG
>JABFPJ010000601.1:0-10998 GCA_022817425.1 Gryon sp. ZL-2020 | reverse complement strand
AAAAAAAAAAAAAAAAAAAAAAACTAAGAATAAAAAAAAAGAAAGAAAAAAATTTTTGTCTTCCCATAAACGGAGTAGTGGACAAAAATGGTGCTGGCGCGGCACACATGAAGTACAATGCCGCCAATCAGCTACGTGCAATTTTGCAAGCCAACCGGGCGACGCGCGTCCTACCAGGATAATCCCAAAAGGTAGACCTACTAGGCCGAAACACGTGCAATCGTGAACGCGCGCGCGCACACACATTTTGCCCTTTTAAAGGTGCACGCGCACTGGCAGTCAACCCAGCGGAACCACTTGTTTTACAGGCCAGATTTTGTCGTTCAATTGACAAAACTACTCAGCCTTTTTTCTTTTTCACGGAATACTTTTGGTGAAGTTCAATGTTGCTGTAGTGTTTGATGTTCATCGAATCGAAACAATTTCATTTTTAAGTGATTTTCTTTTTTTTCTTTTTTTTTCTTTTATAAAATTGTTTGAGTGAAGATTGTTTTGGAACTGGAAACACTTGTTGTTACAATGTTAAAACAAATCTACGTAACTTAGCAAGTGGAAATAGACTGCGGAATTAGTTGATAACTTTGATATTGACTCAAGTATGTTGATCAAGTAGCAAGTATGTTCTGACATGATGTAAAGTGATTATATTTTGAAGCATATATTTCGAAGTAATTATTGGAGCAAGTTTCTTCGGACTTATTTCGAGGGTAAATTAGAATCAGAATTAATAGCGCAAGATATTACATGTAAAGTTCTGTTAAACTCGGTAAATAAGTACCACATATGTTTATCTTTAAATACATGACAAATTTATATATAGTTAGTTCATTTTGTTCAGAAACTGGAAAGTTGCTGAAACTATTTCATCGATTGGCATTTCGCAATTCATTATCATGTTCGGAAAATGGACGAAACGTTTAACGTAATATGAAACAATGAAACTGAATCCCATCGGCGATGAATTAGAAACTTGTTTGAGCCTCTCGAAGATGTCTTTAAACAAAAACGATATTAAATGAGGACGAGTTTTAATACTTCACAACGTGAACATCTCATGCTTACACTAGAACTTATACACGTACGAGTTTTCTATATTGGTATGCAGCAAAAGTTGAAATGAGTCTAACAACAGTGTTTCTTCCTCAAAAAAAAAAAAAAAAAAGTGATCAGCTGTGGAGTATCGATCTTCGTTTAGTGGAAAGACACCTTAAGAGCTACTATAAGACACGTCTGATCTTGTTTTGGACAGGTTTAATTAATCAAATAAAGGATGGGATGTCGGGAAACATGAATTTATATAACTATTTTGAATTTTGAATTTCAAATGCTATTCATTGTGATGCATATCACTATCAAAACACTTGACAGACGCAGGCTTGAGTTACTTGAAGTTATACGTGAAACACCAAACAATATATAAAGACTCCATGAAACATATACATATCAGCCCGGTTAATGTGGAATTGACTTATCCATGTTTTATATGTGCAAGTGAGTTGCGACAGATGTCAAATGTTTGGCAAAAAGTTCTGTCACGAGATGTTCATTTATGGAATCGTATAGTTATTTGAAAATCGTTCGCGGGTTTATAAACCATAAAAAGAACATAAAGATAATCACGTCTCCATCAAGAGACACTTTCAACCGCTTCGAGAATTGCATTTGCGTTTTTCCTATGCCCATTTTTTCTTTCGTTTAGAAAAAAAAAAAAAAAAAAAAATAGTCACCTTAATGTAAAAGATATCGACGTATACAGAGTAGATGTGTACGTGTGTACACCGAGATATTAAGGTGCCCTCACAATCCAAGTGTACGCACTAATTGGAGCGTCTTGATACACGTCGTTGACTTAAACCGGAAGTGGCACTTGAAAGGTGTCTGTATAATTTATACCTTCGAAAGCCAAATTGAGATGCCTCTTTATATTTGCAAACGTAAACACGACGATTGTTTCAACAGTATTGAATGTCCGTTTGTTTCAACGGATATCATTGTTATTAAGATCATCGTTCATAAGAGAAGCATTTCCTTAAAGAAGGTTCAATCAATAGTCAGTGGTCTATTAAGAAAACTGCTATTGTTTTTAACATTCTCTTTTATTTGCTTCTTCATTTTGCATTGCATGTCTTTTTGCAAAGTATTGTTAATGGTTGCACAAATTTGTATTGACAACAAAGTTGCATGCTACTGTTTTGAAAGAAAAACAATGGCGATTTGTATGCAATCGACTTAGAAATGTTTCACAATATTTGCACAATAATAATATAAAGGGAAACTATATGCACTATTTCATCATAGTTTGCCAATTATTGGTTTAAGATATAATATATATATATATACACATATATATACGTATTTCTATATAAGATGAGTTATTTGTGAAACGGTAATTGTTTTCGAAAGTTAAGATACTTGATGCTTGAAAATAGTTTTGCCTGAGCCGAAGTTCATTAACACATATAGAGTTTTATGATAATGGTTTTAAAGTCAGGCATTTATGCAACTACCTAGAATGCTTAGTAATTGGATTGTTATGTTTGCTATGTTTCATGAGTAACGATATTAGAAGCAACCAATTAATAATATGTTTAAACAATTTCCTACAAAACCGTAATCCTAAAGTTCGTTGTTATTAATATAATAAATAATTCAATCATAATAGTTTGGTCCTAGAAGATTGAAAAATATAACTAACTATATAAATACAAATATAAATATTAATTGTATATTAATTATTAAACAATGTAATAAGTAATACAAGTTAATGCTTTGGAATATTTAAACTTTTTTTGCAAGTAAAAAAAGTTATTAATAGTACAAATAAAGTTGATTTTGTAAGTTAATATTTAGCAAGTTGTTATAAATGATGTGAATAATATGTAAAAACGATTAATGACATAAGTTTCATTAAACTGGAACAGTATTGTTAGAGGAAATGACATTTTTAGCATATGAAAAAGAATTGTCGTGAGCGTCATTACGCACTGGCGGTTATAAACTTTAATCACACTGCATCCATCATCAAGCACTTTTTCATGTTAACCGAGAGTTTTAAGGTGCCTTCATAGCGGACTCCGAGATCCATTTGACCTCAGCAGCACGACTGCGCTTCTACCACAAAGACAACAGGTCGCACATTCAAACTCATGACCTAGACACACGCAACGTCTTTTATGTGACGTTATATTTGAAGGTGCTAAGAAACTCGCACGATCTCTTTACCTACAATCTCACAGAGAATTGTTCATAAATCAATTGGAGCATCTTAACTTTTTATCATATCGAGAAGAGTTAGAATTATGAGCATGAAATGTTATGTTCATTTAGAACTTTAGATGGTATCTTTGCTTACTTTCGTGGTAAACATTTTATTTGATCTTAGTAAAAAAGTAATCTACTTTATGTTACAAGTTAGATCAATTGAATTAGCTGAGCAAGATGATAAATAATAGACGATTAAAATGGAGAAATGAATGATTGAAGCTTGCTTGATTGTGACATTTTACTGAATTAGCTTGATGGATTTGACTAAAAGAAGAGATTTTTATCGTCGTTGAATGAAGAAGATTGATCCGACTTTTAGATACTAGTCTATTTTAACGGTAGTTTCATATTTTATTCAAATGTTATTTGAGTTGTTGCTTAATTATCCAATTTTTTGTACAAAATTAATTATATATGCTAAAAATACTATTCTAAGTCAAAGTTGTATATTTATAAAAATAATATCAATATCATTTGTATGATGTTTTTACTTTTTTAAAATCATATTACAATTTTTCATTAAATTTTCGATATCTTCAAAACAAATATTGCAAATCAAGAATATTAATTCAAAGTAAGTTACGCTCTAAAGTTAGTACACTAAGAAAAATAACTTATTACAATAAATTACTGTTTAAACAGTAATTTGACCACAGAATTCCCATTGACATGAAAGTTCCTGTTAAAAACAGTAAAAATTTTCCTTTCATGCACAAAAATTCTTGAAAAAGTTAATAAAAATTTGTGTTCAGAAAGTAAATTTTCCAGTTTTTGACAGAATTTATTCGGTTAATGGGAATTCTGTGGTCAAGTTACTGTTTAAACAGTAATTTATTGTAAGTTCTTTTTCTTAGTGTATAACTGGCATATATTTTTCATATATTTTCTAAAATATATAAAAATATATAAAATATATATAGAATATCTATTTTGTGTACGTAAAACGACAAGAAATTATATATTTCAAATATATTATAAGAAATATATTTTTGTCCCTGTTGGAAGTTTGCAAATTTATAAAAACATCTAAATGTTTAGAAAACCGATATATAGTCAAATTCATGACTATCGGATGACACAAAAAATAATTAAGCAAAAATGCGGGAATTTATATTTTTATTATTATTTTTGTAATAATGTAATGTTTCTCAATTAAAGTTTTAAAAATACTTTAAAGGTATAATTAAATTTATCAAAGTGTTTATCTAGTACTAACATAAATATTGATTTGTTAGTAATTTTTAATAAGCAATAGGTCAATTATACTCATAATTAATTAAATTAATAAACAATCACAAATATTATATAAATACTATAAAATTTATTTCCAGTATCATTAACGATTTTGAATAATTATTATAATATTATAGCATTCACCTTCAACATATCTATCAAGTATTAAACTGTTACTATCTGTAGGGTTGTTAACATGAAAAATAAGTTTCATGTTTCATGAAATAAATACAATTATGAATTTATTTATATATTTTTTATTCAAATAATGACACTTAATTTTGCACAGTTTTTTCCATGTTATCTTTCAATATTAAGAAATTGTCCGACTTAAAAATCAAGAGGAAATAAAAAATAAAAAAAAAATAAATACATTATCGAAAACCAACCATTCGCATATTAAAGGCATTAATTACTTCATTATCATCTCGGTTCATCTAAAGTGAAGTCGCTGCTTGAACGAATATAGAATCGATACATTAACAGGACCTTGTTGACATAATGTTTCACGGTACATCTCTAAAGGAACATTGTAAACATGGTAGGGACGTTGTGCTAATGAATACTGCTCGTTATTGCCCATACTCAGAACCGAAACCGTCAGTCGCTATGTTGCATTCCAAACATTTCCATTAATTAGTATCAGAGATCACAGACAAAAGAAACGAGTTATTAGCTAAATGAAAACTGTCTCCGTGACCATCGCAGCACGTTGTGTAGATGTGAACTTTTACTCTCTTGTTTCCTTCACGTAAATGTAATGACACGAATAAAGCACTATCATCACTTACTAGAAATGTACACGCTCAAAATTGCATAGCAATGCGCAAAAATGCAAACATTACATGCACAAAGCTACTTATTGACTTCAACTAATTCGTAGTGAAAACTTTTTATTCACATTTAGATCAAAGTTCGATCTTAATCGCAACCTTAGTATAAATGGTTTAGACTGCGCCATCAGGTATGTAAGAGACGTTTATACACATACTTTATGTAAAGATTTTTGAAGAATAAAGAAATATTTCAGTAATTAGATAATGTTAACTTAATATTATAATTAATTAGATATTAAATTAGAAATGTATAAAAAATTATTTTAATATTTACAATTTTAATAAATTATATAATAAAATGTCAATTCCGAAAGTGTAATACGTTATGTTTTACTTTGAAAATAAATTTTAATTAAAAATCAACCGGGGCTTAAACTGTTGTTTAAAAAAATTGGTCCTAACTTAAAACTTATCTTTTCGCCAAACTGTTGTGCTTAAGTGCTCCAAGAAAAAAGTTTAGTTTAGTAATGAAAGAAACGTTCAGATAAAGAAGTGCAAATGTTCGGGGTTCTTAAAGCTCATCAAACTCTCTGCTAAAATACAGGATAGCAACATTTTGGGAGGGTAAACTGTGTACAAGCTAGGTATTAAATTAAGAAATCAAGTTATATATAGATATAACATCGTAGGATAAGCTTGAAAAATGGTTTTACTTGATACAAAAGTTTGGTAATTTTGCCAGATCAATCTGGTCAGCACTAATGAAGTAACGAAGACACGTAAATAAAATAACCTGAGAAAGAGAATTGACAAATCTACCAGTAAAGACATTTATTATTCGTCTCATAAGATGACTAAAGAAATTATTCCGTTTGTTTAGTACTAATACTACTATCTCTCAATTTTTGAATCATCAAAATTTAAAAAAAAACAGGAATGTTTTTTTTATCTTTTACATCGTACATTCGCCGCAGAATATTTTCTCAACAGAAGTAAGTTTGGAATAAAATTCAATAGGTGAACTCGCTCGCATGTATTTACAGTTAGTCAGTGTGGCGGGTGTCTTGGTGTATTTAAATAAACAGAAACAGCAAACTTTTTGAATAGTTAAACTAAACTTTAAAACCAGAAAAACACAGTATAATCTTACAAAAAAGAAGATAAGAGGTAAAATTACAATCAAAGTTATTCAATAATATCTATCTAAATGATACTTTGATGATGACAAAGTGTTTATCAGGATACGGTTACTTTTTATACTCATGTCACATTAAATTAAGAGGCGGTTTGAGACGAGCCATCGACCATCGCTTTGAAAGTTTATATACATATATATATCTGGTACTATCCACTTGAAGAATGACTTTTGAAATCGACTTTTTTAGCGAAGCGGAGAAGTTTGGCAATTTCCTGGGGCTAATCTGGTGGTCGGTCAGCATTGAGATGCTGCCGGGGTTAGTAGTCGGGTGGCGCAATGTTGGGTAAAAAGGTTAAAGAGAGAGGATAAGGGTGAGGAAGGAGACAACCCATGAAAACTCAACCAAGGGAGCAGAAGGACGAGCTAACCCGTCGACTACGAACGCCGAGTGGTCCCATGAATTATACAAGCGAACCTCCACTATTGGAAAGAATAAGTGAAGGAACAGAAGAAGGAGCGAAACTGAGTGAGCGAAACCTGGAATGCGTGCCAAGGGAGTCTGAACCTACGTACGCGATCTCGCGACCAACTGAACAGCATCTGTCGAAAAAAGAGGGCGATTATGTGCCCGGCATGTCCAAAACACTTATTGCCCGAACAGTAAGACAGATCGAGAATGATTTATGAGGATATATGCGTGCAGACACTTTCTTATAACGTTCGACGATTCATCGCAGATAAATGTAGACGTTCATATAACTTCATATGTTATTATATTTTTCCAACAAACTCATTATCTAACACAATTGACAGATCAAAATATATTAAAGTCTACACTATAATGGAACATCATGTTTATTTATATACTTTTGCATATGAGTGTACATATATGTAGTGTGAGAATAAATTAATCTTGTAGCATTTCTCATAAAATAAGAAATGTTCATCTTATCTTAAGAACAATAATCTGAAATATAGATGAAGAAGAAGAGAAGATTATTAAGTGACAGAAAAGTATCTGTTAAAACTATTTTCATATAGTTTATAGAAAAATGCACAAGAGGATTATACTTAATGTAAAACAATAGTATATTACGTCACTAGGCAGGAAAGTGGTCCTTTCCCGGACTGAGTAAGTTGCACGAGGCGAAGCCAAGTGCCAACTTACGAGTACGGGAAAGGACTACTTTTCTGCCAAGTAACGTACGATATTTTTTATAACGAGTACGGAAAAACGCTACTTTCCGGACGTAAAACAGTCGGGAAAACGGTCACTTTCGCGACTGTTTTGCGTCTGGAAAGTAGCTGTTTTCGCGTTATGAGTTATAAAAATATATTTTAACATAAGAGGATTCATCTTAAATCCAAAGAAAGTTTCTAAGAATTTATTTATATTCGCGATTAATTAAACCTTAGAATAAATTTGGAATAACGTCTTTTAGTAAAACTTGATCTACGCATATTGGGCAAATAGTCATATCTATAATCTAAGTCAAGCTCAGTTAGATATGAAATTGGATTTGAACGAACATGCCGATATGTGATGAGGTATGAAAACTGACATTGATTGATTAAATTCACATTATTATTTTACTGTTCTGAACTTATAGCATTGCGTGAGAATTTAATTAGTCAGAGTTAGTTTTTTTTTGTCTTTTTTTCAGATTATATTCATTATTTGTTTAATTTAAATAAAGGCTAATTATTATTATTCTTTAATTTATTATGTTTATATGTTATATAATATTCATATAATTCTTATTTAACAAGTGCAGTTTTTAATGCAAGTATATAGTAATTGATAAATTATTCAAATATGATGTAAGCAATGTTCTGCAATTAATGTCTATTGAGCAGCTTAATTTTTTACTGATAATATTTTTCAAATAAATTTGGAATGGACGTAAAAATGATTGTACTTATACCATAAATTAATCCGATTCATGATTGCAGATAAAGTGTCAGACTTTTGGTCACAATCTCACTATAAATTGATTGACCCGCATCATAAACTAATCAATAATCCATTAAGTCGTAACAAGGTAACCTGATCAACGGTGAAAGATTTAATTTTCTTGTTAAAACCATAGTATTGCAATGCAGTGATTTATATATTTTAAGTTTCAAATAAATCTTTGTTTATATGTATATAATTATTACTACAAAATTATTTTAATTTAATTCTTTCAATATTACAATTGTAGTATTATAATTATTTCAATATTATATTTGTTTAAAAATAGAATTATAATAAAGAAAAGCCTTCAAAAAAAGTTAATTACTTTATTATAAATATTTATGAATTATTTATCAAAATAAAAGAATAAGAACATTAATAAGCAAAAATTTATAGTAATTAACATATATCCTAAATATATAATAAAAATTATCACATTATCCTAATTCAAATTATACAATTTTTATATCATCATGTACAGTAATAAATGATTCGAAATTTAAAAAAATTTTAATCAATGTTTAATCTTTTCCATTCCATCGGCCCAATACGTTATGATTGCTATATGAAACAATACATTTTAATATAACTCTTTTCTGTGAATACCTGCCATTCTATCTATTATCTATTTTATTCTAAACTTCCTAAATAAAATCTCTTTATAAAATGTTCATTTTTTATACAAAAATTAAATACATATCATTTCAATTTTTGCAAAACAAAAGTAATAATTTTTCTAATCCACGTTAATCTTCATATTTTATTTTTTCCATTAGTATTAATATTGTTCATAAGCTGTCTATCGAAATCACACATTTTTAATTTTTTCATACAATTATCGTGCCCAATTCTAAATACGCTGGAAATTTGCTTTTTCTTAAAGCAGTCAATGAAAGAGTAATCGTTTATCGTATTTTACTTAGCGGTAAATGAAACTTGAAGTATTATATCACGTAAACTGATATGGGAAAAGCTTCGCGGATTAATCTTTCATATAAAAAATCTCGTATCGTGATAAGAAAAGAGGATATCATTTAATACCTGAAATTATTGCAAATTACGAAATCAATCAACTTAATCGTTGTTAACTTTTTATTTCAAGTGTATTTAAAAATACAAAAAATTATTGAAATAACTTATCATAATGAATGCACATTTTTTATAGAGATAACGTAATGATAATTTATTTCTCTAGAACAGCATTATTTTGAATTTATTTGTATTTCTGATAAACTGAATTTATACTAATTAAAAAAATAAACAAATAAAGTCAATTTTGTCAAATACAAGCGAAAGAACCAAGATTTGTGAAGTCTGCAGTTGTTTTTGTTAAATTATAAATATTGACTGCACTTTTTAGGTGCATGGAATGAAATATAATACAAATAAATATAAATAAAAAAGAAGAATATTGAACCTTTATAATAAAACTGTTATTATATTTTTACTTCGAAATAACTCCATACTTCCAATATAAGAGAATAACTAAAAAAAAGAACTTACATTCTTAAAGAGAATAAAATTATCATATTTTGATTTGTTCTTATAATTTCATTTTATATTACAATCCTTATAGTACTTTTTAAGATAATTCGCTATATAAACAAAATTGAATCTTATTACACCAATATTTCATATATTTCATATATTCATTCATATCTATTGTATGAGTGAACACTATCGACATAATGAGATTTTTATTTATCAGATGACTATAGACTGCTAAAAAAACTTAAATTTTTATGCATTTTTAGTAGGAACTTATCTATTGTTTTTACAAAACAATAATTAAGTTCTTAAACTTAATTATTGTTAAAGTTCTCTGTTGTTAAACAAATTTTATGTGTTTTAATGGAAACTCTAAATATTAATGTTTATATGGTCTAAAAATCTCTTAATTTGTAAGCCGACCATTTAATGATGGCCTATTTCAAACACGGTTTCGTAAATAATGATTAGATACTAAAGTAACTAAGCGAGACGGCGACTTCTACTAACATCAACTAATGAACTTAAATTTCTGGTTCTTTGCAATCCACCGATTAACATGCATGTCTTATACACTGCACGCAAAAGTGACAGAAGTTGGAGGTGTTCCAAACGACAGTAGAACTGAAGTTGGATCACTGAGATACTCTGTCTAATTTGAATATTGCTAAAGTCAATTAGGTAGTCAGACAGATTTACTGGAAAAATAGGATAGATGGACCTTCAACAACTTGTCCTTTTGAACTAGTAAGATACGACAGAATTATAGACAGCTTATAATAATTTTTAGATGAAATTAAATCAACGTTACTTTATAAGTATAAATCTAACAACATTTCAAAAAAGAAGATATAAAATCTTATTTATATATCATACACGGACAGAATTATTAACGTGTGACACGTGTGATGCACACGTCTGAACCGTGTGAGGTAATTTTTTCAAATTTTTTAGGTTCGATAAACGTGTCACCAGTGTTTACACACGTTGGAGACGTTTTTGCCACACGTGTGACACGTTTCTTTCACACGGCCGGAAAAATACGTGTCAGACGAGTGTGCACACGCGTAGGGCTTGTGGCGCGCACGTCGCAGCCTTGCGAAACACACGGCTCTGAAAGATTTCGCTGCCGTGTTATTGTG